>CAJPEV010001075.1:40545-60365 GCA_905338385.1 Darwinula stevensoni
TTTGGGGGGGGGGGGAGAGGGGGGGAGGGCCCCCCCCCCCCCCCCCCCCACCAATGGAAAGGAAAGGATTACGAACGGCAGCATCACCGGATCCCAGGCACGACAAACGATGGGGCTGCGACATGTCAAGGGGGGCGTGACGTCACGAGAGCAAGGACGCCCAAGAGCGTGCGAGTGCTGGGGGCAGGCAGTGCCGTCGTCGATTCCCCTGGCCGCGTGTGCGTGACCTATGCGTGCAGAGCCTGTCTCGATGGTTTCCCCCTCCGTCGTCGCGTGCTTCGTCTGCTTCTTCGGTGAGACGAAATGCGGAATTTCACATCAAGTTAGGGGATATCGCAACGTAGACAATTTCTCACAGGAAATTCCATCAAGAAAAATTGGAGTTATAAAAATATTGTAAAGGAACTTGATTTTACAGCCCAGTTTTCCCGTTCCTTAAGAAAAGCGACAGCAATCTAATTTCAGCAGGAGGAGCAGTGGGTATATCCCATCAGAGTGCAACCAATTTGAAAAATAACCTCTTTGAAGACTACGATGCGCTGGTCCCGCCCATCCCGACAGATAAGACTGGCGTCGACGTCAGGTTCGGGGTGGCCCTCATCAATCTTCGCCTGGTAAAATTATATATAAATACATATTTAATTTTCTGGTTGGGGATCATCGAGAGGAATCATTCGGGATTCGATTTCAGGACGAGCTGAAGGGAGAAGCGATCTGGCATCTCTGGAAGCGAGCTGTGAGTCGTCTGGTAATCGATTGGGGTTGAGATAAGGCCATGACGTCGAAGGATGATCGGGGGTGGATCGTTGCAGGTGTGGGAGGACGAACGACTCATGTGGGAACCGTCGGAGTACGATAACATCACTGTTCTGAGGGTTCCTTCGAATCAAGTTTGGCTTCCCGACATCACTGCTTTCAATGAGTAAGGGGTTCATGCGTTCTTCCGCTTCCTTCCCAGGCTCAAGAGCCGATTTAGGCGTGGCTCGTCGTCCTGTTCGGACGCGGAAGTGATGGCCTTGGGAAGTTGAGCGTGCTGCTTAGGGGACTCTTGGTGCCAGACTCTTTTTTAAATGACATAGTTATTCTCATTGGTCAAGTGCTAACAAATGCCAATCTCTCGTGTGAGATTCGCGAACTCACTTGTGAAGTACGTGAAGTCATGTGAGGAACAAATGAACTCACAATTTTCCACGCGAAAATCATGGAGACTTTGGAGACATGGTCTTTACGAAAGGCCATGTCTCCAAACTAATGAAAATGTAGCTTCCTTCAGGCTTCATCGTAGGATTAAATGCACGCCGCCGAAGCCGATTGGGATGGTAGACATCATATCCACTTGGTATGTGATATCTGAGACCAAATCGGAAATGGACACATCAGGACCAGAAGTCTTTTTCATCTGGCTGATTCGTTGGTCCCAATCGGCAGTCGACAGTCTGCTCTATGTTCTATTGGCACTTGATTTTCAGGGCAAGCGAGGACGAATTTCGAACCGCCCTGCACCAACAAAAAGGCCACGTCCTCGTTTACTCCAGCGGAGAGGTTTTGTTCGTGCCGAGCGTCTGCATGAAGACGTACTGCCAGGATGACTTGGCCCATTGGCCGTTCGACGCGCACGAGTGCAACATCAAGTTCGGGTCTTGGGTTTACCATGGGATTCTTCTTAACCTCAGTCTCTATAATGGGAAGGAGAATGTCGTAAGTCCTGATTTGACTCTCTGCTGGCGGTCAGGGAAGATCGATGCGAAAGCGCGGGGAAAAAAGCGAGATATCGGACGGGGGAGATGCGGAAACCGGGTGAAACAAAATATTCTCTTTTGAAGGACCTGTTGGATTACCGGGAATCGCCGCACTGGGAAATCGTGGGGAATTCAACGATGGTCCGACACGACACGATTTACGACTGCTGTGTGGAGCCGTACGTGGATCTCACGGTCACCGTGATGCTGATGCGGAGGCCGTCGCTCTTCTACCGAACGACGCTTTTCTTCCCGATCGTCGGTGAGGGGTCGTGATGGTGATCATGGCGTTTCGTTTAAAGAGGCAATGAAGACTGGCAAAGAATAAGGCCGACAGGAATAGCATCGACGCGGAACCAAATCGACGTCTGAACGATGACGTTATTACAATAGGGAAATTTTCAACATGGAAGCACACAAACTCTTAAAAAAAAACTGTCTATGGGTTAGGTTTGAAATCATTGGGGTTGGGAAAGTCTTTTTTTTTCTCGTTGTTTCCGGTTCTGCTCGCGAAAATCGAATAAAATATGTCGAAACTGAGGGAAATTAAAAAAAATCCATTTGAAAGCACACGTGCACTCTATCAAAATAGGCGACATTGATCATTTCGAGGAGCGCATCAACAAAGCTTGTGGAACAAATCACACAAGACATTCTAAAAACCAGTTCTGGATGGATGGGAACATGACCTCCCAACGTGAGTTGAAGAGAATGGTGGACAAATTACACGTATTTTCTAGTTGGAAATGTAAAGGTTTCCCAATGATTATATTACTGTCGGCGTACTTCTAGGCCAGGAAAACTAGAGCTAAAGTCTAAGGCCCGAAAATTGAAACCTCATTTTGTTAACGGTCCTTAAAGAATACATGAACTCCTGTGGAAGAAAAGGAGGTCTTTAGCTTAAAGGGCCTATTTTATTTCCCCTAAATGAGGTTAGTGCTTTCGGGCCCAAGCTGTGCAAGACCAGTCCATTACCAGAATGGTCTTGTTCAGCTTAGTTCTTTCCGGTGTTTTGTACATGTGACATTACTTTTTTTCCAACAGGGGCGGCATTACTGACCCTGTGTGCCTTGTGGTTGCCAGCAGGGTCAACTCATCGACTCATGTACTTCTTTCTGAACAGCATTCTCCTCTTGATTCTCCAACTCTATCACTCATCCTTCATCCCAATCACCAGCGAAAAAAGCATCAAGATCAGTGAGATGGAAATCCAAGCTCCTTTCGAAACGGTTTGCTTTCCCTGAACTCGATTTTTCCTCCCCACAGTGAATTGCATGAACGTCCTCCTGTGCCTTCAAGTTCTCGGCCTCCTCTGGTCCCAGGCGACCCTGCTCCTCGCCTGCTCCCACAACGGCTTCACTTCCAAACTGGTCCAGTGGGGTCGGGGCATCCTGGGTTGTATCTTCTGCCTCCCCACGGAGAATCCCGAGAAGGTAGGAACCTCCGCTTTGTCTGTCGCGGGATGTGCTAAAGTGATGACCCTCGATTCCATGGCAGCTGCTGGAGGACAAGGAGCAAGGCCGAGCATGGAAGGAGATCCTAGTTGAGCGGGTTTTAGACCGAATCGCCTTTTGCGTCTTTCTCTTTATCATTGTCTTCAATTTTTCACTCAATTGGCCTCGTCGTCAGCTGTGATCTGGTCGTTCGAGACCGAGGGGGAGACTGCCTGGTCCTCAATTTCTCGCATTTCACCAACCGTTTTGGTTCGAGACAGAGAAGAAATGACGATTTGAAGAGGTGATAGTTGATGTAACTTCTACCTGACGATAGGAAATGATCATGGAAATACAGAACTGAAGCTCCTTTTCGTCTCGATCTTCCTGGACGTGATAAAAATGATTTACCTATGATTCACGACTATCCTTCGCTTGCCCTTCGCCGGGATTTCGTCCTTGGCCTTTGACCTTTTAAGAGCCCTGCCTGTGAAAACAACATTAACTACTAAAATGAACAAAATGTTCATTTACATTAGCAATAGATGAGCTGAAATTAGGAACATGATTGTGTCACTGTCTTCCGATTTTGACTTGTAAGACTTGAGGTAAAATATTCTTGGTTTTTAGATATTTGCTGGCATCCAGAAGGGCATTGACAATTTAGTTTTTCAATTCAAGTGCCAGCAGACGGAAGAAATTAAATAAGTAAGTGAATATATAATAATGAATTAAATGAAGCAATGACAGGAGCAGCCAATTTGAGAGGCTCACGACCGGAGGCGTGATATATTATCAGATCTGTATTAAGTTTTAAGGGTTGGATTGTGATAAGAGTGGAATCCGACAGAACATGGATTTAGTCACTGTGTTAGTGATTTTTGAGACACTACTCGAGAAAAAAATTTAGTCTGAAGAATCCTGCTGAAAATGTTGAACCTTCGGCTGGATGTGATCTCATCAACTGCTTCTAATGCATTAATCAAATTTTTTGCGAAATGCCTAACATTGTTTTAACTTGGCTCATCAAGACACACATTAATGTAGTCAATGTACTCAGTGACGAGCAAGAGTAACGAGTTACTCTTTTTTTTGCTTTGTGAAAACCCGGCAACCACGCCTGCATTGCATATGAACAGAAATACACATTAAGTAGAGGTTGTCTAGGGTCAAAATAACCGTAAAAAAATTCAAAGGAGATCCGGTAGAGCCGTGACCCATGGATAAAAATGTTCTGCCTTGCATAGACAAGCGTGATACCAATAGGTAAAAACGTGCTCTTAAAGTGGTACAGTGGTTAAAGGGAAGGCTAGTTACGAAGTTTTATTTATTCTTGTGGGAAAGGGAAGTGGCCGGATATCAAGGTTACATGTCTTTCCATGCCCCTCCTCTTGAAACGACATTGATCTCGCACCTTTCCCGGTCAGACGAGATTTGAATACTTAAAGAAAGCACAGAGAATTTGATTTCGAAGAAAAATCGACCGCCGTTTCCCAAATCGGACTCCCGCTACGAAGCATCTGGACTATGGCAAGCCCATCTCGATCATCGCCTTTCTTCATCCAGTGACGGAAATAAGGGACGGAAAGGAGTTGCAAACGACAACTTGACAACTTCACCGGATGCAGAGACGAAGCAATCTCTGGCATAACAAGGGAGGAGCTGGGATAAGTCACAGCAGTTTCATGTCATAAGGGCAAGGACGACTGCGAAGCTTCCCCTACTGCACGTGCGTGGCCCAGGCAGTATTGTTCCAACGAGAGCCTCGATGGCTTCCTGCTCTCTCGTCCTGTGCTTCCTCTCCATCGGTGAGAAGGCATGGATTGTGTGCGCGAGCGAGCACAGCAAAATAGAAACGTACAAGGAAAGGTACAAATGTGAGAGATTTGTGTCCTTTGAGTCCTCATACGTGCCTTGGTGCGCATGTGGTCCAGACGGTCACGTTGGTTCGTTGCAAATGCAGATGTCTGGGTTCCCAATATTGTACTTAAAATGCGCGTAAGATGGCGATTATGTTCCCATGAACATCCGAACTCAAGTCAGGACGCACCGGACCTTAGGAGAAGTGGAGAAGTGATTTATTCCAATCCTCGTTCTCTCCTCATAATGATACTAGGAAAGTAATATTCGGTAAAGGTATAAGTAGCATGTTTAAATGGCAATAAAAGATTCTGGAAATTTTTAAATGCTGGGGTTTTGCACGAGGACAGAGAAGTGTAAAATGACAGGTTAGGAGTTTATACTCTCTAAGTAACTAGCAGGCAACATTCGATGAGGTTGAAAGATTCCTTTTATAATGGTACTCTGTTTTGCTACGTACTGTATCCATGACAACAGGAGCTGGGGTTGTTAGTAGGACAGCATGTCCTGGAACGTCTTGGAGGCAATGCCGGACTGTCATCGTCTCCGTTTACAAGATGGTGTAAGGAGATCTTCCTTCTCTGAGACAGTTCGCCGACTGTGAGACGTGGTGCCGAATGATGTGATCTGAGCATGATGTCACTAAAAGTTACACACTTGTACCTTATTTTGCTTCGGTACCTTTCGACGAACGTATTTTACGAAAGCGTTTGTTCCTCATAACGTACAAAAATGTTTACCTCACTGTACGTTTCTACTTTGCTGTGAGGGGATAAGAGGCAAAAGCGAAGTTTCATCAGGGGCGGATGCAGAAGTTAGCTCTGATAACTAGCGGGGACGGACCTGATTGTTCGGGAGCAGGGATAAGGGATCTGGATGCTGGGGAGAGAAGAGCTGGAATAAATACTTTTGTTTGCTTGAAGTAAGCCTATGGGGATACATCTTGGTATATCGCACCATACAAATAGATCATCATCGGGGAAACTCCGTTGATTAAAAATATATATTGGGGGACGTTGGCTTCATGCCTCCATGAATCCGCCACTTTTGTCTTTTCGTTTCTTATGGGATTCCGAAAAACGATATAGAAATGCACATCGTTTCTGTGACTCCTTTCCATAATGACTGCGACATTGATCTATCTTCAGGCGGAGCAGTGAACATTTCCCACCAGAGTACAACCAAGTTGAAAAATATCCTCTTCCAAGACTACGATGAACTCGTCCCACCCTTCTCGACTGACGGGAAAGCCGTCCACGTCAGGTTTGGGTTGGATGTCCTCCATCTTCGCCTGGTAAAATATAAATAACTTAATACAACTTTTTGTTATATTTCGGATTATGGATGATTGGATTGTGGATTATCATTCACGATTCGAATTCCAGGACGACCTGAAAGGAGAAGCGATCTGGCATCTCTGGTATCAAGCTGTGAGTCGTCAAGACCTGATAATCGATTGCCATTAAGCAGTACGTTTAAGGATCATCCGAGGATCGTTGCAGCGGTGGCAAGACAAACGCCTCCAGTGGAAGCCGTGGGAGCACGCTTTTATCACTGATATCCGGATCTCTCCGGATCAAGTCTGGCTTCCCGACATCACTGCCTTCAATGAGTACGGCCTTCGTCGCTCTTCCGCTTCTGCAACCTTCTCAGGCTCGGAAGCCGATTGAGGTGTTGCTCTGCGTCCGCATATGCCGCGAGGGAAACATTTTGGTATTTTTAAAATGACAGTCAAACTCGCAGGTTAAAACTCGCGAACTCACATGTGGAGCACCTGAAGTCACATGTGCAACAAATGAACTCACAATCTGTCATGCGAACATCATAGAAATATAGGGTGGTGCAAAAGTAGGTAAACAGTTTACTGTTTATTTATTTACTTACAAACAGTTAGAACTTATTCTGGGAGATGTTCAAACTGGTGGCCGTCACAGTTGACACATTTCTGGAAACAGTCCTTGACACTTCTGCACACCATCTGATAGTTTCTTATTTTCATCAATTTCACTGAATTTGTGTCATCAAACATCTAACTGTATACCTACTTTTGCACCACCCTGTACTTTAGGAAACCAAGAAAGACCAAGTCCATTTGAGTTAAAGGGATGCATGCAAGAGGATAAGTGAAGCTTTTCCCACTCCTTCCTTCGCGAAACCGAATGAAATAGCAAAGGATACTGTAACTTATGGATGAAACCGATTGGGATGGTATATGTCATACACTATGCATTACATTTTTTTTATGTTCAGTATAAATTGACAACGTGGAACGTTTTCTCGCTCAGCCTTATCCAGTATTTATTATCTGCCACTTGAATATTTGCGACTCATATAATGATCATATGCTGGCCTCCCCAGATACTCCACGAGACGCCACTGGTTGGCACTATAGTTTACTGGCAAGAGATGGCTTTGATTTTCAGGGCCACCGAGGACGAATTTCGATCCTCCCTGCACCAGCAGCGCTCTTCCAACGTCGTCGTCTACTCGACTGGAGAGGTATGGTTCGTGCCGAGCGTCATTATCAACACGTACTGCCAGGATGACTTGGCGCATTGGCCGCTCGACGCGCACGAGTGCAGAATCAAGTTCGGGTCTTGGGTTTATCATGGGTTTCTTCTCAACCTCAGTCTCATTCACGGGGATGACTCCTTCGTAAGACTCTGCTAGAAGTCAGCGAAGTTTTGTACAAAAATGCAGGGAAGGAAGTGAGACTTCTCAGATGACAAAGACGATATTCTTTCGTAGGACCTGAGGAATTACCAAGAATCGCCGCACTGGGAGATCGTGGGGAAGCCGACAATGGTTCGACAAGACACGTTTTACAAGTGCTGCGCGGAGCCGTACTTGGATCTCACTGCCAGTGTGAAGCTGATGCGGAGGCCGTCGCTCTTCTACAAGGGGACGCTATTCTTCCCGGTCGTGGGTGAGGGGTCGTTGTGATTATCGTGTTTTGTTCATAGAGACGAAGATGAAGGCTGGGAAATAATAAGATCGACGGAAACAGCATCTACAAGGAACTGCATCGACGTTTGAACGATGACGAAATTACGACAGGAATAACGTCAACACGGAAGAGAATACAGTAGTTAATTTCTCGTCGGCCTTGTTCCTATCGATGCCATCCTTCGTCGGCATACGTCCAGAGACTCTTGTGGAAATAGTTTCGTATTCTATGTCGTTCTTTGTCGTCTTAGTTCCTCTGTGTCTTGTAAGCAATATTCCTATAGGCGTCATTTCTAGGCTAATTTCGGCACTGGGCCCAGTCATTCCCTGTGTTTTGTACGCGTGAAATTCCTTTTTTTCTTCCTTATGACAGGAACGGCATTACTGACCCTGTGTGCCTTGTGGTTGCCAGCAGGGTCAACTCATCGACTCATGTACTTCTTCCTGAACAGCATCCTCCTCCTGATCCTCCAACTCTATCACTCATCCTTCATCCCGATCAGCAGTGAAAAAACCATCAAGATCAGTGAGACGGAAATTTAAGCTCCTTTCAAAACAATTTGCTCTCTTTAAATTCGATTTTTCCCTCCCACAGTGAATTGCATGAACGTCCTCCTGTGCCTCCAAGTTCTCGGCCTCCTCTGGTCCCTGGCGACCCTGCTCCTCGCCCGCTTCCACAACGGCTTCACTTCCAAACTGGTCCAGTGGGGTCGGGGCATCCTGGGTCGGATCTTCTGCCTCCCCACGGAGACTCCCGAGAAGGTAGGAACCTTCGCTCAGTCCGTCTCAAGATGCGCTAGAGTAATGGCCCTCGATTCTGTGGCAGGTGCTAGACGAGGCTCGGGACCGAGAGTGGAAGGAGATCCTGATCGAGCGTTTTTTGGACAGTATCGCCTTTTGCGTCTTTCTTTTCATTATCGTCCTTAATTTTTCGCTAAACTGGCCGCGTCGTCAGCTGTGATCTAGTCTTTTTTTTTCTCTCATTTATCAACCGTTTTGGTTGGAGACAATGAAGACTTGAAGTGGTGATTCTTGATATAATTTCTACCCAACAATAAAAAATCATAATTGAAAATAATTAACTGAAGTCACATTTTTTGCTTCGAGCTTCTTGGACTTGATAAAAATGATTTACCAATGATTCACTCCCATCCTTCACGACGAGGAACAAGGCCGGGTGTGGAAGGAGATCCTGGTCGAACGTTTTTTGGACTGAATCGCCTTTTACGTCTTTCTCTTCATCATCGTCCTCAAATTTTCACTAAACTGGCCTCGTCGTCAGCTGTGATCTGGTCATTTTGTGCGATGCAAGCCCAAGAGGTCCCCATTTGCATGGTTCCCTTTTTTTTCTCATGTTATCAACAGTTTTGGTTCGAGGCAATGAAGATTTGAAGTGGTAATTCTTGTTGTAATTTCTACCTGGCAATAAAAAATCATCATGGAAATAAATAACTCAATTTCCTTTTTTTGCCTCGATCTTTTTGAACGTGATAAAAAGTATTTGCCAGTGTTTTGCATCTATCCTGGTGTTTTGCATCGCCTGGATTTCATGCCTAACCTTTAACCACTAGTAAGGCCAGCCAGCAAAACCAGATTGCAATAGTCTTTTGGTCAAATTGACAATAGATGAGCTGAAACCAGCAGCAGGATATTTTCACTACCTTTGCGATGTTGACTTGGGAGGTTTCGCATAAAGTATTCCTTCTGTTTACAGTATATACTTTCAGGTCGTCAGAGAGGCATTGAGAATTTTCTTCGAGACGTCGAATACATAGGGCGATAGGGTAATTTCCTAAGGATGTGCCATTGTATTAGTTTTCCAAACATTGTACGAGGTAGATACGTTATGGTATCCTGTCGTGAAAGTAGCGAGAGGTAGCAGCTAGTTTTCATATGAATGCTAAAATACTAACGTTAGATTTTAGAAATGCCCTAATCTTCATCACACTCTATCCCCTTTTTTTGCAACACAACAAATATGGCGGAGCAGTAATTGAAGATTATTATTCAGATAAATAGGCAAAGCGCTCGTAATATCATAACTTATAATATCATACCAATCAACATGAAAGTACTTACTCATCGAAGGCTCCCTCAAGTCCGAACAGATCACGAGTTTCTTCTTGGGACAAGTTGATTTCTTTTTAACCTGAGGAAATGAGGGCGTGGAGGGATAGTGAGAGTTTCATTGAGTTCACACTGTTCCATATAGAAGAAGGTTTCAGCTTTCGTTGAAGTAATTGCAGTTTTCTGAAGTTCGGTTTATTTGATGTTGGGGGATAAAGTATCAGGAACATACCAGAAAATTCTATTTTATTAATTTTGGCAAGGAATGTGGGCTTTTCTCCCACTGTGCATTCTTTTAATTTGGCTTATCATCATTAAAGGTGTATATGTAGACAGTAGCAAAAGTAAAAATAATATTTTTTCGTTGATTTGTTGGTGTAGGAAAAACAATTCTGAATGGAAAGAGACCAGTCGAGGATTCATTGCGACGATCGCCACTGCCTCTAAATTAGGTGTTACCGAACCTAAATTACTGTAGGTGTAAGTGATATCGGGGGTAGTGTGTGCTGGCACGAGTTCATGTGCCAGCATACCTGGTCGTGTTTTCCTTCCTTGATTACTTCCGGACCGTAGCAAACTAGGTCACGGGTCTCGCATCATTAGGACGATTTGCTCTCATACTGATGCGTTTCGCCTTCATTTCAAATGCATTTGGATGAGTTTCCTTTTGACATGTTGGCGAAGTCGCGACGAAATGGCATACGGATACGGGTGTGAACCTTTGAGTCTGAAAATCTGTGGGTTTTTTTTATCCTTGCGGTTATTTTGCCGACTTGCATTTCCGATTTGCGAAATCTCCGGTTGGGGTCCACGCGCGACGTAACGCAGTTCCCTCGTTCGGGTTCCCTAGAGGCGTGTCGCAAGGGATGGAGAAGGGCTGCAGGGAGGAGGATGGAGAAGGGCTACAGGGATCAGACTCTTTTCTCGTGTGATGTCACTGACTTCACATGGGATGCGGCGTGACTTCTTGCCTTCTAATCTTACGCAAACTCCATTCTAAGAATAGAGTTAGCTAAGAAATTAAGGAGGGGGAAGGAACAGCTAGAAGCTCCTTTACACCGAAATGCTAGAGTTTGGCGGAAGACAAGAGAAGAAAATTCTTCCAAGGACTGCTCGGACTGATTGTCATGGCCAAGGCTAGGAATTTCATGCGTGGAGATTCTGGAAATTTGCATCACAGAATGGAAAAATATGCATTAACATTCATAAGATATGCATATTGAAAGAAAGGAAAATGGTATTGCAATGCATGTATAAGCAGACGAAGCACACTTATATTCATTTATGTTCATTTCGACCAAGATTCTTAGAGAAATTGGCAACCTATAACTTCTGAGGAGGATGAAAATTTTTTGGCGGGATGGTTTCAGATTGGGAAGAAAGGAACATTGAAATGTTGCTATTTTTATGACCATTTCTTTCATTTTCATCATACCAGAGTGGAAACATGAAATTAACCATTGAATAACTCAAAATAGCCCCCCAAAACTTGCAATTCAAATTTGAGTAGATTCTTCTGATTCAAATTCGTTCTCTCCATGAGAGTGAGGAAAATGCGACTTCAGGAAATAAATAACCATTTTCATTAAAAATTCCAGCCGTAGTCATGACTGTGCTGCACTTACAAGATACATTTGCCTCTTGCCACCGATATGGTTCTCTTCAGGTGTCGAAATGTATGGATTGCCAGATAAAACAAGGGTTGGCTCATCTTCGAGCCGAGCTTCAATGTGAACTGCACGCCGGTTGGAAATAAGTTTGAATATCAGGGTTGGAAGATCATGAGTTTATATTCAGAATAACGATGTTGCAGGGCTTCTCTCTGCCCGATGACATTAGATAAATTCAGCAGCGTCCACTGATGACGCGAAACGGCGAGAGGATCCGGACCTCTCTGGTAAAAGTCTTTCCCGGGGCGATGGACTTCTCGGCAACCCTGGTCAATGAGGAGGGACGAGGGGCAGGGGACCGAAGAGCATCACTGCCTCGCAATCGTCGTCCGGGTTCCCGACGAACTCCGCGTAGAGCTCCTGGTACCTGCTCAGCGTGATGCCGCCGCGTCGCTTGTCGTCCTCCTGCGTGGAGAGGGAAGCCTTCGTTAAAGACCGGAAAGGAAGGTGAAGACGATCCAATCACGATGGAAGATGATCGGATCAGGAGTCAGGAGTCAGGAGAGTTAGTGATATCAAGAGGCGATTTCGCCCATCATGGGATCATGGTGTCGTGGCCGCGATATTAGTACAGGACCAAGCGATGCGCGAACAGGCTTCGGTCTGGGTGGAGGAGGTATAGAGGGGGAACTCAGCCGAGAGAGTGACAATGACAAGTTCTTCTCTCATTTTACTATAAGGCATAATGGTGCTTCATGGTAAGAATCTTAGTAAAGCATGGCTCTAACCAGTAGAATTTCTCACTCTTATCACTCACTCCGGTTCGCCTGTGAGTTCGACATACTGTCCAGGTCTCTGAGTCAACAAAGTTTCATCCGTTTTGGTTTAGTAGACCAAACCAGCTTGATTCTGACCCGTCGACTGATTTCAAAATGTTAGTTCAGCTGTAGTTCGGTTCTAGTTTCAGTTCAGATTTTGGTCTGATTGAAGTTCCTCTATGCTCTTGTTGACTTCTATCGCAGGGAAATCCCAAGTGGAACTGCAACTAAACTGCTACTGTACTGCAACTGAACTGCATTTTCAAAATCAGCCTTTGTACTGTACGGGAAAAGCCTCCGTTCAGCTTGAGATTCGTAGTGTCCCCATTCCCTCATTATCGTCCAGACAGGGAAAAAGATGCAAGACATTTATATGCCTTTCCTTTCTTCTGTCTCTTCCTTTCAGACTGCACGTCTGCAAAGTCCTCTGGATGTAATGAGGTCTTCCTTCCATGCAATCCTCCCCCCCCCCCCCCCCCGGTTCCCATCGTTGGCGTTTGCCGCGTCACCTATTCGTCGTACCGGTATGATACTCGGATGAAGACCGGAAATACAGACCCCTCGCAGAGCTAAAAAAATAAATAAATAAAAACCTCTTCCACCAACAGTGCAGCTATTCTCAGGTCTCCTCTTTTGGCGGAGGAAATTAACGGCAAGTTTTCAGTCGAGCATGCACAAAGGATACCATCCAATAAACAGAGGGACACCTCAGACACTGCAATTTCGACCGGGACAGTTCACATCGATCATTTATGCCACAGAGCTTGCCAGCATTCTCGCGAGTTCTGGCTGGGATTCTTTCTTGGAGAAATTTTTTGCTTCCCAAAAACTTTGGCGTGTAGGCGTGTAAGTCTCCAACAGGTAAGTGACGGAAAAGCAGGAAAATGAAGCCGACCGATTTTCATCTTTCCCATTGGGTGTCACGTGCCAAAATGATAAAACGGAAACCAATCTAGCTTTCATAAATGGGCTCATATTTGCTTGGGCTAATCACATTTGTACGAAAGAGTGGAATCCGATCAGGTTAAGGTTTGACGGTGTTTGTCACCCCATTGTCCGCAGGACTTGGACGTCTATGGGGGGGAATTGCAAAGAAAGGTCATTTCGAGAAAAGTTCTTAAATTCCTTCTTTGAGTTAAGAGGAAGAAACTGCAGATTTGACTCCGCATTCTCTCTTACTTCTTCATTTCTCTCTCTCTCATCAATAAATCCCACGAGAGAGAGAGAATCGCGGAGAGAAGTTATTTCAGAATGAAGTCTTTCTTCCCGCGTCGAGGGCGAAAAAATGGGAAGTCTGTTCGCCTTCTCTGTCTGGTTTCTTCCCTTTTTCTCCCTCCAGCTCTCTCCCAAACGTAAACACGAATTCCTCGAGGGCCGAAGCCCATCGCATCACAGGGACGAGCAGAGGATTTTCCCCACCCGTTCGAGGGGTCACGATCAGGTCGGTTTGGCATGCGAATCGGGACATAATTCAACGTGACTGGAAATCCAATCCACCAAATTCGACATTTTCCTCTCGAATGGTATAGGTCCCAACACCAGCAAGATGAAAACGTAGACGGATTTAGGTGGAAACTTCGGCGGGATCGAAATTCCCTTCACTTATCTAACTTTGTTGGCCGGATTCTCGCGACTGGATTTACACAAAGAATAAATTCAACTATAGTGGGTAAAGGAGTGATCCTGTTTCATCATGGGGGGGTCTCAAGTACTGATCTAGCATGCGAAGTACTGAGAGTATTTACTGGAAGCCCTCAGATCGACCTTGAGCAAAATTGATTGCCACGTGCTGAGAAAATGAGGCGCGGCTATTCGCCGGAGAGTGCCATTTCAGGAGAGCCATTTCATTCTATCGAGTACTCGCCAGGTGTTCGAGTACTTACTATCGCCGTAACCCTTTCAGACTTGAATTATGGCCACTAACGGAATAATGTACTTTTTTTCATTTTTGAGCTCTTTTCCTATTCTACTTTCAATTTTTATGTTCTGTATATTATTTTTATATTTTGTATAAATTAATCATTCCATATTTTGTATATAATATATGTAATTCCATAACTGAAGATTACAGAGCTGTCTATTGGAACGGACACGGAGTCTGAAAGGGTTCATATCCTCTACCGAGAGGAAAATCTACGGAGACGATTTCGACGATTGAGGTACCGATAGACTCGTCTCGATGCGGCGAGGTTCGATTCGGTGGCCGTGTTAATAAGTACTTTGAGTACTCTGAGTACTCGTTGAATTGTTTAGTCACTCGAGCGAGGGCGCCTTGCAGCCGCGAGTCGAAAATAAAACGTTCTATTTATTGACATAAAAACAAACAGCATTGACACTAATCCGAATATCTGGCGTGCGGCCCGAATTTTCGACGCCTGACGAAGCCTGTCCATACCGCTCGACTGCCAATACTATAAGAACATAAATAAGATGTAGTATTTCGCGGATGGGACAGCGGCGAGTAAAAAAAAAAAATTCGGCCCTGGATTCCATCTCATTTCCCGTTCTTAAGTGCCAAGCTAAGAGGATTTCTTTTTACCCCAAGGAAATAAATAAAAAACTGGGCCAGTACGTCCCGTTGCGTCTGTCTATTTTTTTTGGCGTCGTTATTGCGTGACGGTACTCGAAGTACATTGCACAGATGGCAGTGAAAGGTCATCGAGTGGATTATATTCCATCAAATTTGATCCAAGCACGAAAAATATTGGCATTGTTAAGAAATTTGGGCAATATTCCGCTCTTCGCTTATTTTTTTTAGGTCCACTGGCGGCGATCCATTCAATGACAGACAGTGCTTCTGCTTTGACTCGATGGCTGAGTCCTCGTTAGATAGAGATGAAAGATCGTCAGGACTGACTCATGGTTCCATTCGTCTCGCGTCTCTTCGGCGTAAAATATGGCAAGTCGGCCGTGCCAAAAAGCGACTTGCAAGAACCGTGACATACTTATCGTTTCTTTCAGGGGTAATTGCTTTCCCTCACAGGGAGCTGACTTGAAAAATCTGCTGGAGTCTGAAATCTCCTGCTGGATTCGATGAAAAGTCGGCCACGAGAGTCTTCGTCTGGAACGAACAACCCACATTTTGTTGGGATCGAGCCACCCTGGAAGGCCTCCCTTGGGGCCACCCTTGCTTCCCCCGACGAGACGCCGCTGACGGAAACCGACCGGCGCGAGGTTACCAGACTTCCCGATTTTTTGTCGTGTTTTTCCTGCCTTCGTCGACCGTGAGAAGAGGTGGGGAAAAGCGCGTCTAACGACCTTGCTCCAACCGACTCGAAATACGCGGACTCACCGAGGAGATGGCCTCGAATGCGTCGTCGATCTCCTCGATGAACTCGTACGCCATCCGCTGCACGCAGTCGATGCGGAACTCGCTCAGGTCGATCACGCCGTCATCTTCGGGTCACAGTCGCACGTGAGATGAGGTCGGGGATGGGGGGGGGGGGGGGGGGCATAGGCGGAGTTTCAGGGTCTTTTTTGGGGGGGGGGGGGGGCCTAAGCCCTCAAAATTTTTAGCGAAATTATACGCAATATTCAACGGGAATAGCGTTATTACTCGGAGTGAAATGAATGGATATCACAAATGTCTTCACTACCTATTAGATTATTCTTGTGGATTGGAAAATTGGAGGGATGATCTGCCTGTCTGCCTTCATCTTGACAGGTTAATGGTGGTTCAGGACTGTGAGATTTCACCTAAATAAGAGCACGGAATGTCCCAAATGAGATAAACGAGGAGGTGGAAGGTGGTTGTGGGGCTGTAGACTTTTTTTTGCAAGCCCCCCCTCCCCCTCATGAGACGTTGAAGCTCCGCCTATGAGGACGAGGAAGGAAACGGGAGCTGACCGTTGAGATCGATGGTCTTGAATCGGGAGTCCACGAACATCTTCAGGGCTTGGGGGAATTCATGGAATCGCTTGCCGATGCAGATGTTTTTCACCACTTCCGCGAATTCTTCTGCCGTGACTCGGCCGTCCTGACCGGGAACATCACACCCACACTCATTATTATAAATACACGTCCTTCAAAAAACAAAACAAAAAACCAAAAAACCAGACGACATACTAAGCATCTCAGCGAGCATTCCTCAGCATGCCAAACACCGACCCGCGAACGAACCGATCCACTGAATGAGTGCATGTTAAGACAAAAGCAAACTCCCTCTGCTCTATTCTCTAGTATCTATCGCTATCTGCAGGATCCAGGCGAAAGGAGAGCAACGTATTTTGGATACTTCCCGAGAGGAGTCACTGAAAGCTCTCCTTTCTCCTCTTTTCCTGTTTCCACTCTCCTTTGTAACCCGATTTGTTGCACGCCCTGGCAGTCAAAAAAAAAAAGACAAAAAAACGGAACTTTTGGCTAGGAGTCAAGACGTCTTCCCTCCGATCGTTCCCACATGTTCACATGTGAACATGTTCACATTCACAGGCACGGACCATGCCACCGAGCTCTACGAGCAACTAAGCAAGCATCGGCTAACGGACGACAACGACAGAAGAATGAGGCGAACCGATTTCTTCCCGCTGCCTCGACGTCCTCCTCCCACCATCCGCACGATGAAAAGAGAACGAGAGAACACGATGAGGGTTTGCGGTCGCGAGGCGAGTCACGTGCGAGGCTAATGGTGGAACGGGGACAGTTTGGGGGGGACCTCCACGGAATTTTTTTGCTGTGTGTGAACGGTATTCGGATTTCGAGCATTTTTATTCTAAATTCTCGGGAGGGAATTTAGACGAAAATGGGATTTATCGTCTCTCGATGTTTTAAAAATCATTCGAATAAATGTTTTCAATTCACGTAACTTCTGTGAATGTTCCATATCATTAACTAATGTGCCTGCCTGTAGATTTGTACACTAGCAGTAACTATTCATACTTGTCAGCAAAGGGGGGCGCAGGATTTCTGGGATCCTGTTATGACTCATTTCATGCGTCTTTTCCTTCCAACTTTCGCTTCTTTTTTTTATGAAGAGTACGTGCCAATCCTGCTCCCTCCACCCCCACGCTACACCGCTGCTAGTCAGCATTCGGCATCATTCTTGTAAGTTGCTGATGCTAGCCATAATCAGGTCTTCAATTTTCAGCCTAGAAGAAAAATGAACTAACATAATGAAAAAATTGCGAAAACAGGAATAACGACGCTCGAAAATTCCCAAAGAGGTCTCTCGGCTCGAACCTGTCGCTGCATGAACCCTGCACAGAACTGTTTACAATCGACACGACCCACTTCTCCCCCCCCCACCCCACTCACCTTGTTGAGATCCGCCAGCTCCGCCATCTCCGCCCAGAGGTTCATCATGATGTGGAAGTTCTCCTCCCACTTGATGTGGCTGAAGTCCCCCTTGCCCTCGAGCACGGTGGTCCTCAGCGCCAAGCAGGCGAAGTCTCGCTCGTCGAGGTAGCCGTTCCCGTCCACGTCTGTCGGTGGAGAGTCCTCTTTCGTGCGAATTGGCCTCGAATTCAACGTTTTTTGGGGGAGTTCGGTTTGGCCGAGTTCGCACCAGAAAGTTTTCTCGAGGCGATGAAAGAATGGAAAATGTTGCTCTTTAAACTTTCGAAGACGTTCTCGCCGCGAAAGTCTTCTTTGCAAGTCGACTTGCGAAGAAAAATCGCATAGAAAACTTTTTGGCACGGAAGAGGTCTTACTGACGTCACGAAATGCTCATTTTCAGCTGTCGAAGTCACGCATCCTAATGACGTCCTATATCCGCGAATAAGTCCCAAAAATGTGAGTTTACATTTTTATCATACTGATTTTTAACAAACTGTCAAAATCCTTGTGCTTTCTGAGAAACAGAAACATAAAAATGCTAACTCGCGCCTCCGACACCAGAGGAGCGATTTCTTTCGCAACATCGGAATGACCATCGCCTGAGAAATCGTCTCCGGAAAAAACGATACGATGGCCATTGTTATCATTCTGACTCTTCCAGTTTGACGCGCTATCGGGGCGGAAAAGGTGTGAGGCACAGAAGCGAAAAAAAAATATAAATAAATAAAAGCACAGAAGAGAATTAAAAAAAAATGATACTGAAGAAACACTGAAAAATAGAGATAATAACATTTGAATGGAAAAATCCGTCCCATAAGCATAATTTACGTTTAAAACCCGTGTTGGGAACTCCTCCCTCTCATTCATACCGTAGAGATGATAGACGAGGAATCGAACCCGGTTCTCCCAGCTGTAAGCCATACGGATTTAAAAGAGGAGTACCCAATGACCCCGTTCCAGGGCGCGCATTCACCACTCCACACGCGTCCACGACGGCGGACGGACCGCAAATGGCAGGGTCTCGCTTGTGATCTGTTCGGACTTGAGGGAGCCTTCGATGAGTAAGTACTTTCATGTTGATTGGTATGATATTATAAGTTATGATATTACGAGCGCTTTGCCTATTTATCTGAATAATAATCTTCAATTACACCCCCCCCCCCCCCCCCCCCCCCCTCCATCCCCCTCCACTCAGTCTCGCTTCGGACCGGACGGCATAAACACACATGAGGGTGTGCGGGGACGCGTCGCGTGACGTCACCTGGAGTCATCCCAAGCTTTATTTTTAGGCTTTCCGCTGTGGAACCTTGCGAGGCCTTTCCCCCCTTTCCCCTTTCACCCCGATTCCCACGGCGGCCTCCCTCTCTTCCGCCACCCAGGGATTTATTTAAAGTTCGCTGCGACAGTGGCAGCAGCGTTCGCCGTTTCTTCCGCGCGCACCAGCGATTAGGTCGATACCGCCTCGAAAGGCGACGGTGGTCAGGTGCACCAGGGAATCATTATCCTTTCTATCAGTGAGCGAAATATAACTTTTGTTTAAAAAAAAGGTGCAACCTTTCCAAATATTGAATTTCATCTCTTTCATATCGCTCTGCTCGATTTTCTTCTTTCTCCGCGAGGCTGGATTCAATAGGGGAAATATTCCAATTGGTTTAGTTCTCAACGAGAGAGGAAACATATACATGCTTTAAATACAGTGAAAACTCGTTAACTCGAATCCTGATAAGTCGAAATTCCGCTTATCTCAAAGTTCAAAGCTTGGTCCCGGCGGAACCCCGTAGGACACCATGTTAAATGCTCCGTTTAACTCAAATTCGCTTATCTCGAATTTCCGGATATCTCGAATGAAATTTTCACTCCCTATAGCGATTTTCTCACGGTTAACTCGAATTCTGGGTGAGTAGGGGGGAAAATTCTTCTCGTGGGACTTTTCGATTTTTGAATAGAATGAATGACAAGAAACTCGTTCGGGAGGATGTTCTTTTGTCTTTTTTGTTTTGTTTTTCTGCTTCTCCCTCCTCCCACACAGACGCCTGTGGAGAGGATTAAACCTGAGGATTAAAACCGAGAAGCTTC
>CAJPEV010001075.1:60706-79764 GCA_905338385.1 Darwinula stevensoni
GGGGGGCGATTCCTGATAACTTGAACTTCGGATAACTCGAAACGATTTGCCCGGTCCCTAAAAGTTCGAGTTAACGAGTTTTCACTGTATATATATATATTTTTACATGAAATTAAGCGTAAAATAAAAACTTAATCAAATTATCGATTGAAAATATAATCAAAATTCAATAAAAGCATGCAGCTTCATTTGTTTTGCTAGCAATTCAGCCTTAATTTTCCATCAAATGCTTCTCCACATTTCGGAGCTACTTTCCAAAATCTTTGTGGCGAAAACCTGGAAAATATAGCTGGGGTAAGCATTTCTACAAATCGCTCGCTCTTCAAAAGTTCACAAACCGCAAGATTCCCTCACTTTCATCCCCTTTAGATACCCGAAGAAACGCTATTAACACATCGTGAACTCTGTGGTAAAGCTGACAGGTGTTATTTGAAAAAAGTTCATGGATGATTATGAAAATACCTGGAAGTAGGAGGTGCCAAGTGGCACCATTGGGCATGGAAGAGTTAAAACGATTTCCCACCTATTCCAGTCACTACATCTCGGCGATTCCACCAGACGGTGAAATCTCTCCGACCGAACAGAAGAGGTTCGCTCCACGCCCCATCTTTGTAGTTCAACTGTATCCAGCGTCCTGGGAAGGATGACTACAGCAGTGGCGGATCCAATGGGCAATGGGGGGCAATGAGGTAAACGTCCCCCCCCCCCTCCCCTCATGTACAGAATAATGTCTGCATCTGCCACTGGTGCAGAGAGCGTCGAGGCTTCCCGTTGACGCGTGGGAGTGTGTCCTCGATTTCGTCAAATGGGTCGCGGAGAGAAGTCGTGTCGAAATCGAACGTTTGGATTCCCAAAAATAAGTTTCCAAGTTTCAAGTTTTTCAAAACAAGAATAGGCGGATTCTGATTCCCCCCCGTTCCGGCTAACATACCCTCGTACATCGGTGGAGTGTACATTCATGTGCGATATATTTATTTTCTCTTTTCAAATATTTTTGTAACGTTCATGAGCCGAGATCCTACCACTGAAAACAGTAAATTAAGGCGGGAAAAACTAGATTGGTTGGGATAAGTCACCAGAATCAACAATCGCAAAAATTGATATCTTTCCCACCTCGGGGTCGTGGTGTTCGAAAAAGCGAACTCATTTCAGGCGAGGCATGAAAAAAATGAAACTCGGGGCAGGTCCAAGACGTCACGATTTATTTAGAGAAGAGGATGGGCGGACATTTCCCAACTATCACAAAGGAGAGAAGCCATCAGGTTAAACGCTAAGGGTACACGTAGATGAAGGAATGGCACAGGTCCCAAATACTGCACGGTCGTTGCAAATTCCATTGCATGATGGCAGTGGTGAAACATCAATGTGAGGCACAAGGGAAGGGGAAGAGCGAGAGGGTTTCCTAAGATCGTCTCATGGCTCTTGTCATGGTGATGTCATGTTGTCATGGTCGTGGCAAGTCTGAAACTCCATTGACAAACCAAATTGGAAACCACACAACGAAAACGATGGTACGATCAAGCATGCAAAGGACACTTTGTCGGTCTCACAGCTTGTAACTGCTGCCATTTGTGCAATCACAACTGCGAGGCATCGAAAGCATTTTCCCGTCCGTTCGTGCAGATGTGAAGTATACTCACAGGAAAAAATAAAGAAAAGGCATACATGTCAAAACTCTGAGATTCAACTAACAGACAAAAGAATTAGCCCGTTGAGAGTATTTCCCAATCACATTTCACGCATGATAGAAATCGCTGACAATACAGTCCCATTTGAAACTTTTTATTTCAAGAACAGAATTATGGAGCCAATCTACAAGATCAAGGATTTCACTGACAAAATGAGGTACTTCTCAGCTCTACTCATCAAAAGCATTAATAGCAGAGAGCTTCTGAGATGAGTAAATTGCAATTGCACCCTTCTAAAATTAGAATCTCAGAATGGAATGACATCACAAGCATATTGAGCAATTGTCATTCCATCCTATTAATTCAGTTGACAAGCAAGTTTAGTGATTGATGGCACATGGAAATACTTCTTAAAGCAAATGTATTTCAAGTTGAAATTTTGGTTTTTCCTGATATCCATAAAAAAGTGAATTCAGCTGAAACTTCAAGTGATGGCCCATTTGTTAAAAAAAAAGAGCTGAAAGATATACAATTGGTTCTATGTATATCAACGGTTCATGGCAATTATTAGATTATTAACAACATTATTAACAATGATCAGATTATTAACAATAAGGCTAAGCCTAATTTTGCAGTCTCAACAAAGATATCCTTGAAATGGATAAGAAATGAGCCTGAATGAGCTTCCACAGGAAATCTACAGCAAATGCCTGTCTTTTGTCCCTCTACAGAAATCCTCAATTAGAATGCAAACTCGTAAATGTGTACTTGGCATACACTTGGAGGAAAGTGTGTAAAGGAACCAGAAAGGTTTCATGATGGGCAAAGCTTGAATTAGTACCTACAATAAGGTCCATAGGCTTGTAATGTCAGTTTTCTGATAAAAGAGGAATTGAAGTGTCCATGAAACAGCAGATACAAAATTTTTCCTCATGCCACATAGAAAGACTTTCCCAGCACATTGCTTGATATTAAATACCAGTGGGATATTGAGGAGTACATGATTTGATCAGTGTTGTTGTCTTCTTGAGAACCTCCACCTCAGGAAACCAAGGGAATAATAAATAATGGCAGAGACATGAGAATAAATATGGTGAGAAAAGGAAAATATCAACAGTGAGATTCGAATAAATGCCCAGACTTGCTACCAGCATGCTCCAATCAATTGATACAAATACCAAAAACATGAATACATGACATAACCATAAAATGATGCCCATGTTTCCATGGAATGGCAAGAACATGTAAAACAGTTCTAGAACTGAGTTGCAATATATGAGGTCTGGTGAGTAATATCTATGAACAAGGTTAATTGCAGCAGGCCTACATTTGTAGGTGGGAAAAACATCAGTATTTATTATACATTTTTGGTTTGAAATTTGTCAGTCAAATTTCTTCAAAGGAAAATATTGAATTCCAAACAAGAGTCACTAAATTTAGTCATTTATGGCTAAATGAAACACTGTATGTAGCATGTTGTCACAAGGCAGGACTTTAGAAATGGAGATGATTTATCTATTGGAACACCCTGATCATTAGCCAATTTTTCACACTAACTTGATACAAGCCAAGAATAGCAAAAGTGCATCAAGTCCTTCCTATCTTGTAGAAGCTAGTGGCACAGGAATACTGATGAGTGTATTTACCACTCCTTACCAATACAAATCTGCTGTCCCTAGCTTCCCATGTGAAATAAATCAAAAGACCAGTCCACCTAGGCCTTTTTGCCTAACTTTGCATAACTCTCACAAAATAGACTAAAAGCCTACCAAAATTGCTTTACAGACTGGACACTCATAAGCTTTCATTCATCATGCTCACAATTGCAGGCTTAATCACTTATTTCAGGATTTCTGCTCCTTTGGGAAGCAGAATGGCAGAAATACTGTAACATGGCACAATCTCATCATCATGTACGTCAATTTCCTTTTAAAAGACTGTTTTTTTCAGAAAAGGTGATCTATAATTGTCCTTTTGGCGAGTCTTCTTGTTCCTCCTAGAATCTTACAGAATTTTCAAAGGGTATAGAAACAAAACGTCATTTAAAAGACATTTGAGAGACACAACACTTGGAGACAACATGGAGTCTCACATGTTTGATTCATGTTTACATGTACAGGTACCAGAGGTCAAGTTGATAGATAAATTATGAAACTAGCAACTTTTAACAAGTTGTGAGACTTTATGAAGGAGATTGAATAAATCAAAGACAACAGCAATCCCAAAATATCCCATAATCGTACTGCATGCACTATTTAGACTCTACCTCATAAAAACCTTGTAATATTCAAGTGGGAAAACAGCTAAGCATTGACAAGAACCATCAACTTAAAAGAATCTGGAAAGTTCAACAATAAGAATTAGCTCAACCAGCAAGCTCTATCCTCAAAAGATGAAACAAGACAACAAAAAAAGAGGTTGGATTCCAAACAACATTTCAACATGAAGATTCCGAGTTGAGTCCATTGGGGGTACTGCTATCAAGGTTCTCCAAGCTAGAAGACAGCTTACAGGCTTGAAGACTTGGTCGAATGTCCTTGTTCCCAGAACGCAAGGGTCTCATGGTCTGGAAACGACGAGGGATCTTTGGCTCCCTTCTCAATGTGTTGCAGGCAATCAGTGTGGATAGGGACCTTCGAACACCCTTTCCAGATGATGGCAATCCTATATGAGTACACATGACATGCAAAAATTAGCTAAGACACTAACAACCTCAGAGGAGAATGGAGTAAACCTGTGGGGGGCTCACTTAGTGTTTGGGTACGCTTCTCCCTATCCTCGAGAAACTTTTGCTCCTTCTTCTTCTGAAGGCTTACTTTGCGGGCCATGATTGCACTTCTTAAGACCCCTGGTCTGCTTGCCTCCATCTGGGACTCCATGGCTATCTCCTCAAAAAACCCTTGGCAAACAAAGAAATGATAGCCAATATACCAATAATGCACAGTACCTTTTTAGACATCTGTATTGGAATCTTTGGCTCACTTCTCAACTCCCTGACATTTGGCATAATTTCTTCTTTGATGGTATCACTTAGGGTAGTGGCTCGGAGGGATTTCTCAAGGGAAGACAGGGATTGTAGAGCAGAACCCAGTCGCTTCTCTGCTTCCAGTCGTGCTGCAACTTCTTCTCGCAGCTCTGCCTCTGTTGCACTCTGCTGCACCACCAAATCCTACATGACAGAAGGACACATTTGTTAAGCTCTATTTAAATTCAAAAGGAGACAAAAGGACAAAATGACTCATTCACTGAAAAGATCATTCTCTTCAGAGAATAAACCCACATTGATTGAAGAAAGGAGTTCATCAGACTGTTGGCAGATGACAGACTTCTCCTCCTCCAGAAGTTTAGCTCGTAGCTCATTTTCAACAAATCTGAAGAAATTAAGACAGGAGATAAAGTCATGCAAAGTAGTGGAAAGTGAAAATCAAGACATATATAAATGCCTACAAGGGCACTCTAACAATATGTCACACTGATATTTATAGCAGACTTTATGTCACTGACAGTAGATAGTATGAATGACCAGTCACAAAAACAATCACAAATAGTATACATTGTAGTTCCAATTTTTAATTGAATTGCCAGTCCTGACTGGTCAAGTAGAGGAATGCCACATTTGTCATTATGGCAAACCAATTAGACAGAGGCAACGGGATCCATAATCTGGTCCCCTGAAATCTGTTATTACATCACATAGAGTAATGAAGCATGGCAATTCAGTTGAAGGTAGATACAATGCATCGGTCAGTCTTTCAAGCATTACTGTAGAAAAAGACATCTGAAGGTTGCAAGTCCCATATTGTCAGTCTTTCCATACCTCCCGTACCCAAAGGGATAAACAGGGTGTCCCAAAAGTAACTAAAGTAAACTAAAAATTTATATATCTGGTAATAGAGGCTGGAATGCTCCAAAATTTGGTTGGCTTATACAGGGAATATGAAAGGTCTTTTTGTATGGAGGATTAGTAGATTGGTCAAGTAATTTTAGCAAAACCTTAATTTCTGTGAAATATGCACAAATTAAGATAATAGCAACAGCACAATATCCTCAATCTTGAACTTGGACACCATTGATGTAAACTCAGGAAGCCCCATTTTTAATGAGGCTTACACTTCTCCCTCATGGGTCTCAAGAGGAATTTTTCAAATATCTCCTGGTTGCAAGTATAACAACTTTGTAACCAACTGCAATGTTGAAAAAACCGGCAGCAACAAATCAATGGGTCCTAATAAAATTATTGAGGAAGCCTTGAGAAAGCACTGAAACATTTGATACAAGGAGCCTTTACTCAATAAGAAAGCACAAAAACCATACTTCAATGAACAACTGGGTAATAACTTAACTTTGACAAGAAAGATCATCTAGAAAGGTCTACGATTTCTGTCAGCTCCCTACAGATATCTACTTCCAACAGCTTCTTGTGATGACATTGACAGACATCAAGTCACTGAGGACAGGTTGTGCTAAGCTACTCAATATTTTCCACATAAGGACTCCTTCTCCATTCATCCTCCCCATTCCTTAGAGTCATCCTAGCTCATCTGTTGTTAGAACTGAAGTGTTAGCTGATACAGAGACATCCAGCAATGAGGTTTAACACTTTCATTCTGATAATTTGAATACATTATGGAAATAGGATGACATATTATGGGTATAAGGCTTAAACTACTAAGGGGTAAGTCATGCAGTCATGAAAGCATTACAAAAATACTTTATCAGCCTTCACCAGGAAGTTCAATTTTCTGGACTTTCATTGGACTTGTTTCAAAGTAATTAAGTCTTGCATGTTGAAGAGTTTGGTGAGCATCAGGACAATGAAAGCTAAACTCTGTAAGAATACATTAACCATACAGCACCTTTGTTGAATGTCAGACTTCTCCCTCAGCAGTAGCTGTGTTTCTTCTTCGATGATATGAAGGCAAGATTGAAGATCACGGGTTGCTTCATGTAACCGACTCTTTTCATCCTCTGATGCCTTGAGGTCCTCCAGAATTCGTTCTCTCTCCTGAGCCAGCTCCTCAAGACTTTCCTTTTCAACATAGAAGTGATTCACAATGAAAAACAGAAATAATGAAGAAATGCAGCTGCTTAACCCCTAGACTCTCACACCCAAGTATACTTGTGTGAACACAACCTCTAAAAATGGAAACTCAACAGTCAAGAGGTTAATTGTCACAGAATCAATGAAAATGAGACATCCATCTCTACATTTCTCTGCTCAGTGTGCCTATGGAAAGATATATATGTTCACGAAAACTAATTCATGGAAGATGTTGCAAGGGTACTTGATTGCAGTTGATAACAGTTGGCTGGGCATTCTATTCTAATACAACAGACATCAATGGCACAGATCATTCCTGGAAATCCAGCAATATCAAATAATTGTCTTCAAACAACTACTCTATTTTCCTTCCTGGGAATTTAATGAGTGATGCAGATGAGCAATGGCCTGCACCATTCCATTCCTAGGAATTGATGCCACATAAAATTGAAGGGTCAGCAAAACATGCCAGTTGAAAGGCTTTTGTAAAACTCTTTACTTTCAGGTCATACTAATTAATTACTCAGGGAATGGGTACATGAATAAATCATGATTCATTGCACACGACCCTGTAATTGTTCTTATATGTTGATGTAAAGTTACAGGATCCCTTCTGCTATTTTTGTTTTTTTGAGTTCAGTGCAAAGTAAGTTGACTTCATTCACTGATCCCTTTCCAAACAGTATCTCAAGTGGAGCTTCTCATCTACATATTCTTCAGAGGGATTGAACCTAGAACCGATGATTACTTGTCCCATGCGACAAGAGCACACCTTAAGGATAATCCATTGTGCTTTACAAGTACACCACAGTGCTATACTGATTGAGATAGTACATGAGCACTGGCATAAATATCAGCAAAATGTGTTCCATAGTCTGGAAATGAAACCTTTATTCAGCTTCTGTCAGCAGATGGTTAGACAATGATTAAAGGAAGACAGCATTCGTGTAATCCATTTTTTGCCTTAAACATAGGTTAAACAATGAATTTCGAAAAACACAGGGAAAATATCACTCATGCAATTAGCCCCTAGTTTTTGTTGTTCGATAGAGAATTGAAATCTGTGAAGGAAAGATAAATTTTATATGATTTGGTTGATTTGTTGCAAAGTTATGGATATTTTCCTGTTTTTTACTCTTTTATTCAACCACAATGAAAAAACATCAGTTTAATAATCAGTATGACCTCCATCTGCTGCCAGAACTGCCTGAATAATTCCTGATTCAGCATTGAAAAAGGAAGACTTCTGAAGAGTTCAGTGTCCTCTTCAAGTTTATTAAGAACATCAGTGAGATTGTTCAAAAGTGAAGATTCAGAATAACAACCAGGTCCATGTTCATGATACATACTTTCTTCCATATGGTTTTAGATGATATCGCCCAAATTTTCCATTGGGTTAAGACCAGGCAAGTTACCAGATCACAATTGGTTACTCCAAAATAGAATTCCCAAATTTCTCATGAGATTTGGAATTGCACTGCTCGGCAATGAGTTGAATGCATCTCTATACATGTTTAAACATTAATGCAGTACTGCATGCATGCGTGTCTCAGCAGAGTCAGGGAAACAAAAAAGAATACTGGAAATTTGAAACAAATCAACCAAAATAGATTATTCTTAGTTTCCAATTGCAGATTATATTACTCAATTGAACAAGAGAGACCAGAACTTTCTATTGGGAAACCTGCTTCTCAATCCAGGCACATCATTTCATGTCACCCTGTATGTTGCTTGAATTTTACTTTTGCCTACTGCAAGTTCTAAAGCAAATAAAACTCTATATAGGGTAAACACCCCAGTTTTTGGCCTCGCTGATATAACTCTCATAGGAAGTGGACACCCTGTGCACACACCAGGAAGCACTGGTAATAGGTCCTCATATGGGAAGATGTTGATAGAATGCTTGAAAATGGTCAGATTAACTAATTATGCTGGATTTAAGCCACACTGGCCAACAACTGGAGACTGGCCAGAAACCAGGGTGCTTACCCTATATATTACTTACATTACTTGAGTGACAAATCTCAAAGCAGGGGTACACACAGCAGGTGCTTTAGCACTGTCAGTTAACTAACCATGATAGCAGTGAAGGGGTTAAGATGAAAATAACTCAAGCTTAAGCACTTGCTAAGGATTCACTCATACTCAATTTTTCCTTGTTGTTTCATGATATCAATTGCTAGTCCTGTTACTGATGAAGCTGACTAATACAAACAACTGAAAGTAAGAAGAGTACCATAGGTAGTTAAACACATGATTATACACTATTGCTTGTTTGGCTAAAGGGAGACTGAAAGTATAAAAGAAAAAATCTCAAAAGCTGTAGTTCTAATAAAGTCTAAGTATGCCCAAGACAAAATTCTTGTCCCTTTTTTTTATAAGCTAAAAAGGTGGAAAGACTTGTGCTATGACATCACATCTCAGGCTGACATTTTGCCTCAATGGTAATGATGTATATTAACTAATTCTGCACACTAATGACCACCTTCTCTCTAGATAAGATCAGTACAGAGGTCAATATTTTCTAAACTATCACCATTTGGTCACATGAACTTAATAAAGCTACCCAGGCTGGAAGTGTTGTCAATTTCATCCCTCTACTTCTTGGCAACAAAAACACAAAAAAACAATTACTTGTCACTCAGGAGTAAATGCAATTCATACAAAAGAAAGAAATAAACTAAGCTCCAGGGAAAAATACCTGAAGGAATTCAGTGGTTGATTGAAGGGCTGTCCGGTCTTCCTCAACAAGATGGATAGCAGTGAGAGTATCTTTGTAGTCTCCTTGCAAA
The DNA here is from genome assembly GCA_905338385.1 of Darwinula stevensoni. Classification (NCBI taxonomy): domain Eukaryota; kingdom Metazoa; phylum Arthropoda; class Ostracoda; order Podocopida; family Darwinulidae; genus Darwinula; species Darwinula stevensoni. Next base: position 70,168 of record CAJPEV010001075.1, read on the forward strand.
CGTATATGCTCCCTTTGCAACTGGTCAATTGCTGCCTCCAGTTTCTTCTTCTCGGAATTCAAGGCTGCATTCAATTTCTCCAGCTCCTGTTATTTAAACCAGAAGAAAATTTTTCATGCAGGTAGGCTGAATATCATTGCTGACAAGAAGTTGTGTTGTATGTTGTCTGTAAGCTAATTCTTATTACTTAATATTTACAAGAGCTTTTCTTACCAGATTTTTGTCCAACTCCTCCTGCAGGTTCTGAGATTCTTTCTGCAGTCTCTCTGGTAAAAATAAAAGGAAGATAGAAATAAATTCACATTAGTTTAGCATTTACATTATAATGGGTTCATGACACCCTAAAAAAAAGAATTTTTCCACCAAAAGTGCAAATTGTGCAGACATTTTTCTGCAGAAGATGCTTTTTTTTGTATTTGCCAAATGTGACATCTCAATTTTTGCTAATTGTTTTTTTTAATGAAAAGTCTTAATTCTTTTCAGAATTTGATACGGGAGATAGTTGTTCAATGCCTGCGTGTAAGAGCTACAATCTCAACTTACTCTGGTAATAATATTGATTTCATTTCAATGGCTCATGTTGGGGCACAATGGGTCATAACTCAGGGCACCAAATGTTTCCTGATAGTTGCCAATGCAGATCAGGATTTTCTTCACAGTCTTTTTTCAATATAATCATGTGCAATTAGAAGCAAAAGAATGAAAGGTTCAACACCAGCAGGTGTGATGTTCCTGGACATTAAACAAATTGTATATCATTTTCTGATTAAAGGTTCCTAATTTTTCCAGATAACTTTGGTGAAGTGCATCAGTACCCAAGAGCTTCTCCTATGGTGCAAAGACTTATTTGTGTGATGACTTTGGGTCAACTGAAGTTCATTTTAGCCATGACTATGGGGATGACTCATTATACCCCGGATGCTGACCCATGGTGCCTCTTTTTAAAATACTCCTTCATTGCATGAAACTTGCAGGCTGATGACTTTGAAACATGGGATTGCGCAGTAGATGTGAGTCTTTATATGCATGGCCTTCCACTGCTTCAGAGGAATAAAAATGCTTGAGTTGCAGGTCCACAAAAAAGTGGCCCATGGTGCCCCAACCTCCCCTATATAAACAGGTGAAAATTTGAATGGAAATATGCTCATGCACAGGTGAGTCAGACTGATGAATCTTGCATCAATTCCTCTATATATTTCTCACAAATTTGTGATATAAGGTGGCACAATAATGTACCTTGCTAGCACTAGAGCATATGACCAACTCAAGAACAGGACAAGCTTCCAACTTTGCAAATTTGGAGCCTACATTGTTTATCGAGGGCATGCAAGTCCATAAGGACATTATGGATATGCCATCTCTTAGCAAGGTATGCAATTTACATCACCCCATACATTTGATTCTAAAGCTCATTGTAAATTCCTTAGAGTCAAAATTAATGTCTACAAAATTCATTAAATGACTAAACTCACAATGTGTTACAAATGCTTATGAAACTTGCAGCGTTTGCTCAAACAGTTCCAATATACTTGGAAATGCAATTTCAGGAATGTAGCTGTAACCAGGAGAGGCCAAAATAGTCCTGTTGCTCCTTCCAGTAAAAGTCATTCACCCTTGGTTGAGTGTCATAGTGCTTCACTAGGTTTGCTCTGAATATGAATTGTATCATGTTGGATGCTTAAAAAATTTAAAAACAGCACAATGAGCCTAGTCATCAAAACCTTAAAAAAAAAAAATTTAATTGAAACATTGTTTCTTGCTACAATATGCTCAATGGCAATTGCTAAACAATGCTATATTATAACTTTACTTCTAATTTCCCATTTCTTTAATATTCCAGCTTATGAAAGCAATGAATCCAATAATAAAATAAGAAGCTACCTTGACTAAAACAAAAAGAGATTTAGCTTAGTTTGCTACTATATGCTTGTCCACATTTGGATATTTCTAATTCTTTTTTAACAAAGATTGGAACATAATATTGATGAACCTCTTCCAACAAACTATTACATGTTTACTGCCAGCACGAAGCATGCCATTTTACTGGATTTTCATCCCTGGTAATACTTATATGGTCATGCTGTGAGATCTTGTATTTCTGCAAGGCTCTTACAGCCCAAACATGCAAAATGCATAGAAGGTCAACAGTCAGGTCTCCCTCCAGTGGTTCATAGAATAATTTCTAAAAGGGACTATGCATCCCTCTATTTTTAGTACAGGATAACTGAGTCAGGGAAGAGACAGAGTCATAACACTAATTTTGAAGAAACATAATTTTCTTTTGTCTTGTATGCTGATGGAAGAGCCTGAGAAACATACCAACATAGGTCTGCTTTTCCTGGTTCAACTGTAAGCCTTGAGTCTCCAACTCCCTCATTAATGACTCAGCCAATTGGGAGTTGTTCCAAGTGCTATAATGGATGAACAAAGATGTCAGATGACTGCTCAAGTGTATTAATTAAAAAATGCATTTCTGAAATCACCACTGTATTCATGAGTTTACTGCATCTCCTACATCATGCCTGCCCCCTCCCCTCTTTCCTGATATCACTGAAAATCTCAGTATGAAACAATCATTACACCTAAAGAGAATTACAAAAATGTCCCAGTTTCCTTTCATTTATCACATGATCTGTAGGTAAAATACATGGAGTCTGCTAAAAGAAATTGGAATAGAAGATAAAGTAATAGGAACAGTACTAGTAAAAAATGTAATGGGTAAGTTTTCAGGCATTGATCAACATGCTCAATATCACCCAGAAATCCTGTATTACCAAAAGAAAATCAAACACATATGGACTATGGCTATGGCTATACTTAATCCTTGCCTTTTAGCTGAGAATATATTTCTTTGCAACATGACAGTCTTCAGAGTAGCATGTATACGCATGTGCTCTGAAAGCCATTTAAACAAAAAAAATACATTCTCCATGTTCACAATCAATGAAGAAACTGTCTCATCTGTTTTCATGCCTCAAAATCCAAATTCAATTTCATAAGAAAAATTAAAAGAAATACACTGCATACAAGAGAGATGGGACCAATATAATTTGCAAGTTTGAAACAGATCTTTCTCACATTCGAGTTGCCTCCTTCAAAGCTTGAATCCATTTGTCCATTTCATTTTTTGTGGCAGCTGCTAGTGTTACTATGCTCTGCAAGAAATACAACCAACAGAAAACTTGAATGTGACATTCTAAATATTAAACCTCATATCCATATGGAGGATTGGATGCAACCTTCTGATACTCATCACTGGAGATTGTGATGACATAATCTTGCGAAGATGGTGGGTATATGCTAGATGCACCATGTATAATGCAACCACCAATTGGGATAACACCTCTTGGATGAATGTTGAAGTGACCTCTCTTCTCAAAGTTCTTCCTTTCCGATTCCCCGTAATACAGAAGGAAGCTATCCTTGACCACGAAATACCTGAGAAACCAACAAACCATTAGTGTACAATAGCATTGTCCAAATTCACATGTTGGCATAACTTGCTTGAAGCCCACCTAATTCACTTGTGACATCTCCTGCTTTCATGAGAAATGGGTCCCTAAATAATTTCTTCATAAAGTCACTTATTTTAAATAATGCCAAACAATTTGAATTCATTCTTTGCCTATAACTTCTAAACAAATTAAATGAATGTGCATGCTGAAAATTAGTGAAAATAAAATCTCTCCAAGAGCAAATCCCTCTTCTGTGGTAACACTAGATGACAGGCCAATTTGAGATATTGAAGATGTACTTAAGAAAGAAAGGAAAGGGAAAACTCACAAGTAGGAGTTTTTATTTATTTACTAACCTCTGAATAATAATTACAGTACCTCACAGTGTCTGGAAAGAGTAGCTTCTAAAACCTAGTTCTATCTTGAAACAGGGTCCAGTCTTCCTAATGGACTAAGGCAGCTCCTCCCTAAACTGGGTTGCAACTCATCTCATATTGAATTAACCCTAGTTTTCACAATGTGGATGCAAAGTAAAATACTGGGTTTTACAGAAAAATATCCTATTCAAAATGCTTACTTTTTTTAAATAAGCACTACATAGTATTGCTGGCAAAAAAAAAAAACATAAGCTTTTATCATTCAGACAGGTAGTTAGAGGATTAAAGAAGCAAAAAGGGATCCCTAAAAAAAATCTTTAAAGTATTTTCTGCAAGGGTCACTCCAAAAGTAATGCCTCCAGTTTTGTCAACTTCAAACTACTGGTGGCACCAGCTCAAAAATGCAGTGCAGACACTTTCAAATGCCCTCCCATTCCTCAAAAACTTTTGTGATTCCTACCCAGAAAGGTCTGCTACTGGGGCGATTCAAAACGGTGGAGTACAACAATGCCCATCACATGCAGAGGGCAGCAATTGAATTCCTTACAGGTAAAGGGGTACTACCAATACACATTCATCATCTCATGAAAGTTTCCTTTTAGAGTGATAGACATCAGACACATTGACATACACATGTCAATGTGAGTTCTGAGCATTGCTGGGTAAGTCATGTGAATCTTTACGAGATGATGAAGAAAGTCCATCGGCAGCACTCCATCAATTGGGCAGAAATCAATTCAATTGCTGCTCTTCGCTTGCTACTATCGGTGTCTTGGGCATTCGCTAAACAAAACCTGGCAACCTAAGAAGCCTTTGAATTCACTTTAGTACCAAGTCAGGTCAAAAATAAAATAAAGTGCACGGCAGTAACAAGGGCTGGAGAATTTCCTCCTTCCTCAAACTGGTAAGCCTCGAGTTAGGCCTATCCTGCAATATAAATTATATATATTTTTAATCTTAGCCTAGGCCTCGGCCTACCTCCTTTGCCATTTGTCTGCCTGACGTCTGAAGGATTTCTTCAAGAGGAATCCATGATGCTGAATTTTGGTGGCGATGCACAACTGCTCATTCGTACTCCCTTCTGATATCTGGTCACTCATGGTCAAGGAAGCCCGTGTAGGGCTACTTTCAGTCGGCTAACTACCTTGGATGCCTGCGTGACGACAGGAGAAGAAAAAGAAGCTTCAGATCAACCTTGATAACTGTGATTTTTCAATGTCCTTGGCCCTTGAACTAGTACCTTTGCAGGATTGCAGTGTGTTCGTGCAGGGCGCCATTGAACAGCGAGAGGTCTCACGGTTGCCGGAACTATCGCTTATGGGAGTGCTATTTTTTGTTGAAATGAAAGTACCGCTACAATTAGGTAAATTCTGTCATCTCATGTCTAAAAATGTATGCAAATGAAAAAAAAGAGAATGACCGTAATATACACCCTGTTCGACCATTGCATAGGTAATTAGAAGTTGAAGACAAGAATGCCCGCTCAACATGACTTAGCACATAAGGATTACCTATAACGTTAAAGAATTAGGGGTGTTCACCCTTGTTTACCAGTTATAAAAATAAATAAATACTTTAGGAAGTCTTCAGTACCTCGGAGAGCCAGTGGCGCGCCCGAGAGGGGTTATGGGGATCATCTCCCCCCCCCCCCCCCCCCCCCCCCCCCCCCCCCCCCCCCCCCCCCCNCCCCCCCCCCCCCCCCCCCCCCCCCCCCATGGGATACAATTTGCTGGTTCGATTCTCAAAAATGTTTCCATTTGGCCATAAATGCAGGGTGGGCTACAATTTTTCATACGTCAACTCCCTAATTGAGATTTTCTGAGCGGGCAGAGAGCTACTATCAAATATCTTGCCCCAGCATGCCTAATGAAGTTGATACTGTCCCAGAGAGCAAATACGTGTTGAACCATGTCTAACATATCATGCCAGCCTGGAATATGTAGGTTCGGGATTCGGAATAAAAAGCAACCCGAGATTAAACCACAAAAAAGATGCACAGCCTGCTTTTTAATATCTTAATTAAAATTGGATATGGGCGACACAGAACTGGGCTACGAAACCCTCCGAAGTGCCATTCTGGAATCGGAAAAAAGGAAACAACACAGCAATTCGAGCCCTGGTATGACAGGGAGTGTCGTCGAAAGCCTGTCGAAACCAAGAACCTCAATGTATGCTCTCTTCATTGACTTCAGCAAAGCTGTGGACGTTGTCAATAGGCCACGCTTAATGCGTAAATTACCACGTAATTCAAGACTTCGGCGTGAGGGGGCACCTCCTCCGTTTTATATACATTCGCTCCTCGAAACAAACCTGACCCAGATCGATGACCATCTTCGTCTCACACTTCCAATCCCACAAACGTAGGGGGTTCCCCAAGGAGACTCGCTAAGTCCTCAACTATTCATCATATACACATGCGATCTCATAAAGCAGCTCGAGTCGGATGCCACACTGACCTCCCACGAGCCTCCTCGTGCATGCCGACGACACGGTCATATACTCCCCACATCATGCTGCCATCCAAGCCTCACTCGACCCGCTAAAGAAATGGTCCTCGGCAAATTAAATCCGGGTCGAAACCTCAAAGACTCAAATAATGAGGCCACCTGGCGTCCACGGACGAATCCCTATACGATGGAACGCAATTACAGATTGAATACCTTGATGTCACCTTCGAAAGGCGGTTTTTCGATACATCTCGCCAAGAAAGTGGAAACCTGTGCAGCGACAACGTTCACCATCGAGAATCTCATAAATCTGTCCCTCAAAACAGCCTCGGCCCTCTTCGTCATCAAAATCGAGCCTGTCGCAACGTGAATTCTATCTGGTCTCACCTCGGCCTGCAGAACACACCCGACCGGATCGTTCACATCCTCGTGCAAGAAATGTCGTTCGCGGAAGACTGCCAGGAAACGTTCTCCCCGAAGACGTTGCACGCAAGAGAAGCGAAGTCGATCCCGACTTGTTCGAATCCCTGGCCATGACGGACCTGGACAAGGTTCACGGTTCTCATGGCACGGGTTTCATCGCCTCGTCTGTGCCGACAAGAAGCATCATGTCGTCGACATTACTTGCAAATTTTCTTTCTGCGGCCGTGAAGCCTCCTCTCTATCACCTCATGGACTGTCCCAAGAACTAAAAAAAAAGAACACTTAATTTTGTACATTTTGCGTATGGTTCTAACGCTATTGACCCTTGCAATCCGTGTTCTTTACATCAAATTTGTCTTTTGACATCGTGATTTATGCACGGGATATTGTGTTATCCAATAAATTAAACTACTGTTCGGACTAAGCAAATTGCCTTACATCCAATCGTGGCACATCAAATATATTCTCAGATAAAATGTCCGTCGATGTGTGTTTTTTTATTTATTTGTTTAAGCTCCTTGATCCTTTAATTCGAATTTTAAGAGGAAAAATACGAAAGAATTGTATTAATTTATGACCTTCAAATATTAAAGAAAGGGGAAAAAGAAGACAATCCACGAAACAGGTTTTAAAAGCCATTTTCATCGTGATTCTCTTCATGCGGGCACAACGAAGCGAAGAATCCGTTTCCCTCCCGCCGATGGTCTCAAAACGAAAAGCCTCGCCTCTAGAATACATTTCCCACGGTTCCCGGTCATTGCATCGCCGTTCCACCCCGGCGAACCCGAACGTTGCAAACGCCACACCGACACATCGCTAACATTAACCACCGCATCCACGTCTCGCAGATTATTTTTGCCCGATCTCGGGATCGCGCACCTTTCCTTGCACGCCCACTTTCCCCCAACGTCGAGCCATCGTTACTTACGTTATCCGCATCCGCATTCGGGGAATCTTTTCGACTTTCGGGCAACGTGAGAGCAACACCCCGTGCCATCTCGGATGCCATCGACTCCAACCGACGCAGTGTGAATCAAACCGCTCCAGCTCGAAGCATATGGCCCTGCGAAACCTGCACCGTTAAAACTTATCATCCGAACGCGGCGGGTTCTGTGGCGGGGGAACGAATCACGGCAGCGTTCCCGACCGATTTCGTCGTGGGAATCCCTTTTTGTTTTCCAACTTTCCAAGAGGAAGTTAAAAGACCGTTCCCATACTTCTCGCGCGAATTTTCTTTAACGCCTTCTTGTGTTTATTTTGACTACACGAATACTTATAATTACTTCATTAGTTTTTTATTACCTTAATTCGAACGAAAGAATTGCAAGAAGAGTCCCAACAGGTGGCACGCACGAAGCCGCCACCGTCCGAAAGTCGCCGGCGACGCCTTCAAATCCTTCAAGAAAGTGGAAAATGTCACATTTTGATTTTGTACCTCGCAGCCGAGGGCGTTCGAGGTTCGAGGTTCAAGGTTCAAGGTTCGAGTAGGGACGTCTTAGGCATTTCTGCCTAAGAGGTCATCCACGTGTTCGAGTGCAGCCTTCCAATCGTCCATATCCGTGAGATAGAGAGATGATACAGTACTTGTGTGGGAGCATATCCTCCTACTACCTAGTCGCTTGCTCCCTGTTCCGCTTCGTTCACGAAGGCATCTGACCTCTTTGAAGCCATTCGACACTACGACCGGTACGGTGAAGGGTTTCCGTGCGTTATTTCTGCGGCCGCGGACGTGGGTTCGTGTCTGTATTTTGCCTCGTGTCTCGTGCCTTTTGCCTCGGTCGGTGTTGCCACCTTCCCCTCTTGGGGGATTTTCAATCATAAATAATTAAAAGAAAAATCGAAGGTCCCAAGCCGCGAGCGAGCAACACGGCTGGATCCAGGAACGATCGCTTGCGTGCCGGTGAGAATCAAATATTAGAGGCGATGAACCATAGTGATTCCGAGGCGACGTAATACCGCACCCAAAAGTACTACGAAGGTAGGTGCAATTTTAAACCACTCTTACTAGAAAGCACTTCGTGTTACGAGCCCAATTTTATTGCGTAAGCACCGAGCGCACGCACGGGCACGGCCGTGCGTAGAACGTACCGAACGCGTTAAAGAAAGTCGCGGGACGGCCCTCATCACTCGACTACGCATTCCACGCGTTTTTACCCTACAAGTCTCTACTTGTCTCGACTGGGGTTTGCGCAACCCGAGTCGGTTCCAGTCGGTTCCAGCTCGTTTCGTTGCTGCAGTAACGGAACGAGAGGGCAGCAGGAACGTCGGCATGCCAACGAATCGGAAAAACCGAGCACCTTCCATTTCCTTTATGTTGCCGAATGCCTGAACGAGGTCCTCCCCCCCCCCTCTCTTCCCCCCCACCCTCGTCCTCCCCCTCATTAACGTTCTCTCGAGCGCGTGAAGTCCCGCGACGTCTAAACGCCGCTCGACTTTCCATCCTTCCATGTGTTTCCATGATTGTTGTAAACCGCCGCTGAACCCTCCCGAGCGCCGCTAGTACGCAGATATTTCCAGGCCTCCAAAATTGAACGCAATACTCGAGACGGGGTCTTACATGCGTCGCATGCAACTAAAGAATCACACACGAACTCTAATCGGCTAAGGGATGTCGGATTTCTGCGTAGAGTCCTCTTCCATTTCGTCGCTTTTGCGCCGGAGAATTCCAGTTCCTCGTCGTTAGTGTTCCCCTAATCTCTCTTTCCCCCCCTCCCTTCCCCCTCCCCCTCCCCCCCCTCCCCGTTCATCTTCACCGAAGTCATTGAGAGACCTATTCTTATTACGACTGATGTGAAGAACATTTATTACTCTTCTGAAACCTCGTGAATCATTTCTCACTCCAGTCATCCAAAAGCTGTAAATCCCCTTCTCACCCCCCCCCCCCCCCCCCCCACC
>CAJPEV010001076.1:0-16439 GCA_905338385.1 Darwinula stevensoni
CATCTGGAGTGATAGGGATCTTCATATCCCTTCTTGTCCTTTCTTGTGCTCTTTGGGTCCTCTATGCCTACAAATTTCCCCATTCTCCCTCTGGGCAACTTCTCATCAAGGTCAGTTCTCACACTCTCTTGTTGCTACTTGGTACCCTCCATGGCTGTAGAGGCCAAGCCAAAGGTTGCTTCCTGTGTTGGCAACAGACACATGTGTCAAAGAAAAGTTTTTACTTGTATAAATGTTGCATTCAAAATGATGAAGCAGCTCTGAATTACCATTTCTCACCAATACAGTTAGAGAAGTGATAAACTTAATCATTATATAGCATTGGAAGTCATATCAGATTGTGGGACTGATGAAATTCAATCCAAATGATGAAGATGATGTTCAATTCATTGCAAAGTTAAATTTTTAAGAAATAAATTTAATCAATTTTTTTGCTTCTCTGGGCTGCAATCAACTTGTGGAATAATAGAATCATAACTTTTCCTTAAATTGCTCCACTGTGTTTTGAAAAAAAGTTTAAAGGGGAAAACATGAGTGAATTATTTTCTGGATAGGACTTGGCTTTCTGAAAAGACATCTTTTTGATCCATCTGTAGTCTTGACAGGAGCTGCAGATTGAGCTAGATAGGAACACTACCCAAGTGATAATTTCAGATTTTCACCAAACTTTGGTCATTGAAAGGGCTCTCAAAACGAAGTCAAACAGCACCAAAACGTGCGGCTGAGAAACAGGTTTAGGCTCATAACTGGCTCTCTCAATTTTCAGTGATATATGAGTATTATAGTCACTGCCCTATTTTCTTTGACTATAACTTTCCAAGGGAAAGGTGATATTTGACAGAGATGTTACTGTGTCTAAGACCTATTCGTTCCCTTGCCCTGCACATATTTGTACCTATTGACAGAGGGCGCAGTGATTGCACGCACGAAGGTGAAATGTGAAGGAGCATGAGGGCTCTACTTATGAGTTCCTTTGTTGGTAAAACATGTAGTAGTACATACCAGTGAAACAACATTGATTCAACGCTAATTCAACATCCAGACGATGAATCAATCTTGATTCAATGTTATGTCTTACTAGGGATGTAGTAAGAGCACATCAACATGAGATGTTACTTCACTGAAAGTTTCATCTTCTCTTAGTGGCAGTGAAGTGAATGCTAGATGTATTCCTTTTTGTAGGCAATTCCTATTCACCATCTCTTACCTTTGCATATGCCACCACAGTGCCACCTGTCAACAAGGTAAGGGAATGAAGAAGTCTCGGACACAATAACATTGCTGTCAAATATCAGCTGCATCTGACTTTTCCTTTAAAAGTTATGACCAGAAAAAGATCAAATGTTAAGTCAAAATCCAACTTTGTTTGACCATATCTTTTGACAGAACTCTTGGATGCAGCTGATAATTGGCAGAGAGATTCATAGGCCTGAACGAATTTTTTCCAGCAGCTAAAAAATGACATAGCAAATAGGTAGGTGGCACTGCTGTCGACATCATCGTACTCTATTGGCATGCAGCGCCACCTAGCAGCATGGAATAAAACCTCCTTCACTGAAGAACCTCTCTGTCAAATATCACCCGAATCTGACTTTCCCTTGGAAAGTTATAGTCAAAGAAAAGAGGGCCATGACTATAATAATCATGAATCACTGAAAATTGAGAGAGCCAGTTATGAGCCTAAACCTGTTTCTCAGTTACAAGTTTTGGTGCCGTTTGACTTCGTTTTGAGAGCCATTTCAATGACCAAAGTTCTGTGAAAATCTGAAATTATCACTTGGGTAGTGTTCCTTGTTAGGCCAGAATGAAATTGACACCCCCAAAAATACTGTGTATGGTCATATCAAGAAATCCTGTTCTGTGTGCCTTACTGGGAGGGGCTCCAGTGGGAGGCTCCAGTGAAATTAAGATGGGCTTTTTCTCCAATCTTCTGTTGCTGCTTATGTTTCAATAAAAGTACATTGGTAATGTTTTAAATCACCCTGAAGTAGGTTAGACATAGAATCATGTTTAAACTGCCTCAGCCTGTTCTAGACACGCAGTAACAACAGTCACAAGGATGTCATTAGTATATCTCTGCCTCTATATATTAACCCTTTTCCCTTTGTCTTGGATTTTTCCCCAGTATCGACCAACTCAATGGAGATGGAGTCGCACCCCTCGCTACACTGCTGCCTCCATTCACATGTAGGAGATTCAAAGAGCACAGGTGCCAGTCTAGGCACTCACCAAGCATTGTGCCCTCCTTTCCACACAGTCATCATAGTTTAATGGAAGTGCAGAACTGAGACATATGATCACAAGTCCATAGTCTCTCCTCTTCCTTCACTCATCATTTCATTTGATCAGAGTAACTTGTGTTTTATGTTTGAAAAGGATTTATCATGTGATAGAAGGGTGGAATGTCGCTGGGTATTTTGCTACTCCTCCTACCCTATGGGACCACTCTTTCCATCATTTTTGCATAATATGCAGAGTGCAATATCTGCATGCTTGCACTCTCTTGCTCTCTATTTCTTTTTTGCTTTGTTTGCTTCCCTGAGTCATTGATACTCAGTCATTGCATTCATCTAGAGTTTAACTTGCGAAAGTTGCTACGATTAGTGAAACAGGATGGCTAGGAAGCCATCCTGCTACACTCTTGAATTTTCGTTTAATAACTGGCTCTTGTCCTTTGACACTTTTCATAATTCATAAGAGAACTCAATACATAATTTTGTTACTTTGTGTAACCAAAATAAGTGTTCATTCTACTTTTTGGTGCTTTTTTCATCTTCATGCAAAATGGGTGGATTGTTCATTGATAAGATGATATGGTATTCTTTGCCTTGCAATTGTCTCAATCCAATAGTCTATCAATGGACTCAAAAGTGTTTAGCCTGAGGATAGGAGAGAGAGAGCTGATGGATGTGTTCCCTATTCCTTCCTCTAATTGAGCCACACAATCCCCAAGGATTCATATTCTTCTTTATTGGGGTCTGATGGTTTTTTTTTAATCACTTTCCTTTGCCCTCTGATTTGTCACCAATAGAGACTGGATCACGGATCTGATAGTGTCACCATCCTAATCAGAATTTTGTTTCAGGCACAAAAAATGGGACATATCAGATCTGATTGCTTCCCTTTATTATACCTTCGTTTTATGATGTTGGCCTTATGGTGTTTCTAGTCAGCATGTATTGACCATATTGCTGTGAATCTCATCATCCTATTGCAAAACAGTGTGCCTTGCTCTGAATCTATTTTTTCTTCTCACTGTGATTCTCATAGTGCCTACATCCTTCAATTTCCTTCACATTTGACATGTTCTTGTGCAGAAAACTGGGTGACGAAATAAAATGCCTTTATGATTATGCTTTTAAACTCTCTTTTGCTTTAGCTATACTGGGCCCTGCCCTAGTGTTTCAGTCTGTGGGTGCAAAGCATTCAAACTTTCTTTGCCCATTCGAGAGATAATATTTCAAGCATCTTTTTTGTTAGAAAGGGAGTGTTCATGTTTGGCATACTCATTTGTAATACACAAATAGGTGAAGTTGGGAAGTAGTTACCGATGGAGNCAACCCTTCGACGGCACCAATATTCTTTTGAAAGTCCTCTTTTCTTCGATACATACTGAAATCCATCCTGGATGTGTATGGGCTTCCCTGCACACATGAAAGTCATGCAGCTAGTCACAAGTCGACCTCTACGACGACAAAATCCCCGGAACTTGTAAAGTCATGAGTCATACCTTTCGATGTAGTAGGAGCCACCTGCCGCATTGTCCCAGACGTACTTGGTGCTTCGTCAGCCATTTTGTCACGAATACGTTCTCACCTCCTGATGTGGACTTCGAAAATGTTCCGTTTAATCCTACTTTTATACCCGAGAATACTTCTGGAAATACTGGAGAGCAAGTTCTCATCTTCCCAGAGGCGAAAACGGAGGTTTTTTGTGGGGAAGTGAGAATGACCCGGTGTGGGGCATCGCATTTCCCCACTGTAGGGTTTTACGTTTTCTCTCGTTCTTAGGGGCTATTATTTCTTTCGCATTTCGGCAGATGTATCTGCTATCTTTATCATGCGACACCTACTCTTCCTTATAGGAATCATGTATCCCAGCGTTGCCGCTCTCCGTCGCAGTGAGGAAGTGCTCATGCCTCAGGTCAGGTGGCAAAATGAGAATGTGGGCAAAAGCGAAGCACCCATTGGAGGACGTACTATCAGCGAATTCATTCTCATTAAGCTTCAGCGTGTCGTGCGGTTCCGTTAAATCTTCTCCGGTCTGCGAGGGTTCTGCCCTTCCAGCTAAAAATCTTGCCACTTTTCACAATTTATTTCAATATGGTTAATGAGGCATCAATATAAGGTTAGGTAGACGAAGATTCAGCATTTCGGAATCGTGAAGAGACGGAAGAGTCTCGAATGGCACCGAGCCATCTGAAAGATGAGCCTCGAATCGGAACATCGTTTGGAAATATAAAGTTCCATCTGATAAGCACTGTACGAGGCGTGACTCACGGCTCGTACAGTGCTTATCAGTGCTTATCATTACAGTGCAGTGCTTATCGAATGAATTCACCCCCCTCTGATTATGGGCTCCTATGGCTCGCCTTGCTTTCTTATGGAGGATGAGCAGATCGTGTAACTACTTAGTACTTACTTGTCGATGCAGATGTCGTTCACGTCGCTGTCTCCTGCATCCCCTGCCGTTTCGAGCGCTACGGGTAGGGGAGGCATATATTATCCTTTCTCAGTCTTCCGTCAGACTCTCACGAAGTCACATCGCGAAACTCAACTTATTTGTGCATCGATGACAATTTGAGGGGGAGAATAATCAGAAAATATATTCAGGAAATGAAATCATACCAGGTCATCTCAAAGGAGCTGGACTTGAACAGTAACTCAGTCAACTCGACTTGTCAGAAGTGTAAGAAAACAGGAGTTTGGAAGGAGAAAAACATGGGGCATCAGAAGCAGCTTTCGAATGAGCAACAGATGGCACTGTTGACTATGGGAAGCAGTCTGTCATCAAAATGATTTGCCTCTGAGGGTAGGCTTTTGGACCTTTCCACTTTTTACGCCTGCCATTGACTTTATTTCTGGAATGAGAGAAAGCTAGGATTATGAAATTTATTAATCTCTAGTGAAAATTTGACAGTTCCAATAAATTCAATTGATCGTTTCCTGAACAGGACCTGTAGGAAATTGTCAATGCTGACAAGACTGGGATTTTTTGTGATGTGGACTCAATATCTATATCACCCTTTTCCAAAATCCTGAAGAAGCATAAAGTCACCTTCAAGGTTCTGGAAAAAAAAAATTCCTGCAGGGAGAAATAAACCCGAATTTATTGAGAGGAGGTAAAACTGTGAGGTAAACCTTTTTTAAATGACATACTTTCATTTAACCACATTTTGACATCGACTGAACAGGTTCGCCTATGTCCTCGAATTCCTCGTGGCAGAAACTGTGGACCACCCAAGGTTAATTTATGTTGATGAATTTCCTCAATCTGCGTATTCGACGGAGATCCGGCAGAAATATCGTAGGAAAGTAAGACACCTTTTTACTTAAGTTTTTCATACCCAATACTGCCTGTCTAATCATGACCTGTCACGTGATCACGTTATCTGAAAGGTTAGTGTTTAGTCAAAGAATTAACTTTCAATGCTGATTCTAAGAGGGCTACTTTCCCCGGTCCCGACTCCAGGGACATTACCCTAATCATGGCAGCACTCCCATCAGGAGTGATCAACTCGTTCGTAGCATATGCGAGAGTGTTGAGCTCATCGACTATAAGAAATGCAAATCTGCTGTGTCACACTCAAAATCTTTCTTTGAATTTCCCGCTCAAATGTTATTCGTTTGCAGTCGGTGGTCGCAACTCGCAAGATGCGGATAAGTGGGTGGGTGTGTCCAAGGTTTCCCGTGTGATTTCTATGAAATATTTTTATCTGCACTCTTTTGAATTATATTGCATGAAATTAATGATACAGCGCAGTGTTATAATCTCATTGGTTACTTATTAGTAAAGGTTAGTAAGATATAGATGGATAGGCCAAGCCTAAGTAGAGGTACTTAGGCCTCAGGCAAGCCGTATTCTAATACTTGTGATCTAGAGCCTAGGCTCTCAAAATTTGTTGCCTTTATTCAGTTTTTTTTTTAATTGTTGGAATGGTCACATGAGGGAGTTTTTTTTGCAGTGGTATGAAATGCGAAGGACTGTACATTTTATTTTGCGTTTCATTTACTTGTTTACCCATTTCATAAGTATTTAATTTTTAATCAGTTAATCATTGATTAATCAGAAATTTTTATAATTCATCACGGTTTCTAAATAAAAAAAAGATTAATTATCCATGCTCTAAACGAGCCAAGTATTGTTCTGCGAGGAACGCCAAACGAAACTGGAAGCCGATCCGAAAAAAAGAAAAGACTACCATGGTCCATGGATACGGCCAGATGGCACTCGAGAGAGGAAGTTCGCTCTTGATAATCGTGATAGCTCCTTCCTCGATCGAGGAGTTGCGTCCTCGGTGCGTGCAGACGTGTCTCCTCTCGAACAGCTTTTCTCGTCGCAAAACTTATCTATAGATAGGGAATTCGATGGAAAAAACCGTTGGAGTCGTCCGGAAGTGTTCTTCATCTCGTGTCGGTGATCGAAGACCCACGCGAGACGACCGGGATCCCATTCGGGTTTCCACCGTGGAGTTCCGGGAGTTCCGTCGTCGTCGTTCTCCCTTTTTCCTTCCCCTCCGGACGACGCACCCGTGAGTTCTTTCATATCGCTGCAATTCGTGACGTACCGTATCGCTTGTCTGCGATACCGGTGGAATGCGAGGCGAGAGACCCGCCGGTATCGCTCCGTGAGGGGTGATCCGAAAGTTCTGTCACCTCGTCGGTCGTCCGAAAAGAGAGCCTCATCCTAGTCGCGTTACTGTTTGATTGTTCGAACTCGGGAATTGGATGGACTTGGCCCGGCGATTCAACAGGTTTTTCGTTCCTCCGAATGCAATTCGATGCCATTCGATGCCATTCAATGCCATGTGCACCAACATATTCGCTTCCTTTACTTTTTTATAGTTAAATCATGCACGTGTTTCTTTAGCTTGATCGAGTCCACGAAACTAATTTGAATACTTTTTCATGCCTAAAACACGATATGGGTGTGAAAGAAATGAACACCTTATGATGAGTACTTAAAGCATTCTCAATTTGGATTTTCTGAGTACTAGAAAGCATGTATGTTATTTCTGACGTATTTGTCTCGGTCCATCATTTTATGAAAGATTCATACTTCGACAAGAATTCCAAGAAAGGTATTGACGATTAAAGTTTTCCAAACTAGGCAGAATTGGAATTTTTTGAATTTACACAACAAATTGTTAAGATACGGTATTCGTTAGTGAAAGATGCTTTCAGACGAGACGAATTGATGAAACCCGAAAGCTGGTTTCATTACAATCTTATCGTGAAAATGTTGAGGCTGGAACTTTAAGAATATCTCATATATATAGGGTGAATCTAAAAGAAAGACGAAAATGGCTATAATGATTTTAATTTAAGAAATGATTGCATAATATTTAGACCAATAATTGCGTAATATTGACACGTAGTGCTATAGTTCAAGAATGGTCCGCCGAGGGTCGACTTGCAGTTGCTGCAGTCATGTGACAGACAGCTGGTACAAGATGGTTGCCATGCTTAAAACATGTACGCTGAAAGAAATTCGAAAAGTTATTCGTCTCCTATGAACAAATAAATTGCTAAATGAAAGAGAGGATCCCCGACGTGGAAAGACACATCATCGCCACCGCCGAAGAAGTCGATGGCTGTTCGGTCGGCTGGCAAGGTTATGGCTACTGCGTTTTAGAATGGGGAGGGTGTTTCGCTCATCGACTTCGTGGAACCAGGCACGACATTCACTTCTGAAGCGTACCGTTCGATTCTCCAGAAACTGGAAGAATCGATTGGCCGTTCGCGGCCAGGACAGCAGACCGAGTGTGTTATTTTCCTACTCGGTGATGCTCGTCCTCGCGCTGCCCGATCGACAGTCAGAAGAATCGTCGGCCCGCGGATGGGAGGTTCTTCCCCATCCCGCATACGCCCGAAGCGGATATTTTCGGGGCGGTGAAACGTGAACTCGGCGGTGGACGCTTCGGAATGGACGCGGAGCGGCACACAGGCGAGAAGAAAATCATCGTCAGGTTTCGCGTCGCGTTCTCCAAATTATTATTTATGCAGCAATGTAGGATTAAGAGGAACCCCCAGAAAGGATCTTGCTTACATGAATTTATTCGTTTCACTCCTTCAGTTCGAAAGCCTTCGGTAGAGCCCCGAAAATCCGCCCAGCCCATATAAGACCTTCATGATGAGCGAGCCACTGAGGAACTGGAACATCATCAGACAAAACAAGTCCAAGCTGAGAGATCAATACGAAGTGGATGGCGATAAGTTGTTCGAAGGCTTGGTCTCCCGGAGCGTCTTCACGGCTATCGAAGAGAAGACCATCAAGTGCAAGAAGGATCCAAACGACCGCTTTGATGAGATATTTGCGATCTTGTACTCCAAAAATCCCATAAAATACCAACCGCTCTTTCTCGAGGCGCTCCATGATTTACACGAAGGAGCCGCAAGAGACTTGCGAGGTATTTTGACTCGCAGATGATCTCACGTCCTGTTTCGTCGAGTTCTTGTGGATCTGCATCTCGAATAGATAATTACTTATCCTCTTCTATTCATTTCAGCTCTTATTTATCCAGGATCCTTCCCAGTACAGTTGCCAACGCCATCTACTGCAAGGTATGCAACTCCTTTGAAGCGGAAAAAGAAATATTGTTTGCACTGAAAAAAAACCACTGCCAAATATTGCAGCCTTTGCCTAGACGAATTTGATAACAGAAGTTTTCAATCATTGAAATATTAATAAATGACAAGTGCATTGTTTCTGCATCGCACAGCTCCTCCTCCACCTCATAGTTTAGGCGCTTTATTGCTCTCAGGTGGGATACTTAAGTTATAATCACCCTGTAAACTTGGTAGGGCGATGTCTCGATGAGACACGTTTCCAGGAAAAGTCTAACCATTATATTTTTCCGGAGAATACCTTGTATATCGATAAGAGCCAGGAGGTGATAGCAATGACCTATCGATGACGGGCGAAGCATCTATAAAAGCGATGATAAATCTGTGATGACAGGCAAGACCGCGCATTGCTGCTCTTAAACGATCATCCTTTCCTATCACACTAGGTCATAAGTATAGCTTTCGATTTTCATAATCGTTAAATTGCATCAGAGAAGTATTTTTTTGCGTATTAGTAATGCCCATATGTTGACATAATTGACACTACAAATACACTGGCAATTGTAACAGTCTCAATTCCAAGATGTTAGTGCGTACATGGTACGTGTGTGCACGATCCCTACATAGTACGAATGGCATAATACGAATCCTCCCCTGGTCCACTACTGTGGTTCACTGCCCCGCCTCCATATTTCGGCCTATTGTTCAAGGAATATTATATTTAAAAAAGGAGGCTCGCAAGAGACCTGGGAAATAATTCACGAATGAATTCACTCCCGTAATCACTTCACGTGCTAAATTTCAAGACTAAAGTGTCGATGAATGAGCACATCACCACCAGTTCTAATGTTGAACGTTATTGCAGGGGACAGCGTTTAAACTATTTTCCAGGGGAAATTAAGCGTGGAGATTTTTTAATACTTTTTTTTTTATTACCGGCCTTCATTCCTTTCATTCTTCAGGGCCCAATGGAGCGAGGGAACCACCCCTACTATTCATCGAGATGCCAGTCCCATTTCTGCTCAACTTCCTCCTTCCTCCGGTGTATCCAGCGGATTACCAAGGTGGGCGTGGGTTTCTCAGGAATTTAGCTCTAAACCCCAGGAAAGTAGGGTTTCATTTATGGACAAGGATCATCAGCAAGACTGCTTTGCTGAATAATGCCCGAAACCCATGAAGTCACCCTTTCTAGAAACTGAGATTCCAAAAAGTGAATTTTTTTGTTCTAACAAATTATATTAATAGCTTCATGTTTTTCGAGTAATCCCGATAGTCAGCTGTCAAAGACAATTGACTCAAATTGGCACATTAATTTGATATTCTGCACAAGTAGAAGAGAACCTGCAACTGGCCTCGCCAATTATATACTAAATGAATTCGCATCATCGATTCCTGGCGGCTTAATTTGCAGAACAGACGATGGCGTTTTGAGAGTTCGAAGGGGGAAGGCATTGATTTTCAATGTGGAGAAGTTTGCCGAACACCGTAAGATCCCCGAACGACAGGGTTCAGAACACGATGTGGCTCGTCTCCAAGAAGTGTTGGGAAGTCTCCAGCTCACGCCCATCATCCATAGAAACAAAACGCGTCAGGAGGTCGACAATATCCTAGAAGACGGTAAGACTTCCCATCTGAAATCGTGGCCTGGCAGTACGAGGGTGCCTCAAAAATTTTGAGGATTTCCCGCGTTTCAAGTTTACTTGCTTCCAAAAAAAATCGAAGGACAAGGGTGATGCAGATGGATCGGGAGTGTCCTACCGTTTTCACATTCTGCCCTCCTCGGGGAAGGTGTTTGGGGCATTTATTCTCAGTTGTTTAGAATTTAGATAAAATTTGCGGGATGGATCTCGTGAATTCTCTTCACGAGATCCATCCACGAATTTTGGCCTGGACGCTTGCCCCATCGAGGAAAAACATGATGCTAAACATTTTTCAAAATCATACTCGTGGTTCTCTGGATATAGTATATTTTACACCTGAATTTATTTCAGTGCGGATCCTCCATCATTAAGTTCTCGATGAAAGTTCTCAGAAACCATTCAAGCTGGGGAAGAAATAAACATTTCATCCCTCACTCAAAAGCTCTCAAAGATATCCATCTATTGACTGCAACTGTTTTCCAATTTGAAATTAAAGGAGTGCATCCATGTCTAAACGATTGTCTATAACTTTTAAATAAACTTGGATATCATAATTTTATAACCATACCACACCATGCTATGCTAAAGGATTGGCATGCTTGAAGAATTAGCACCGTTAAAGAGTCATGCCAAATTTCAGCAGGGTAATTTTCCTAGGTACTGAGTAATTTAAAAATAAAATAAAATCGCGTTCGAATTCAACCTGATCTTGCCTGGAAGCATGATAGAGAAAAAGGAATACCGGTGATGACGCCTAGCACATCCTGTAGTTTTGAAGCATGGAAGCGCGTGCTTGCCATGCATTTTAAATTCTGAAAATGTAAATATAAAATGTTAACCATAAAATCAATCTCCACTATATGTCGCTCGCACGATCATCATTGAGGTCACATTTCTGTGGTGTTAACCATATTCGTGCAATACATAACAACCCCTGTGATCTAGCAGGCCAAATATTAGTCTATCTAGCTCTTCTGGATCAAGTCATCTGAAAACGCTTAGTAGATTATTTGAACTGCAGATGAAGTGAGTTAAACTAGTGCATCACCCTTTGTTGCATGCATGAATCTGTCACTTTGGGGTACCTCCTCCAGGTTGGGACGTCACCACATTCGGCAAAAACGGGGGCAATCTTCGGTTCATCAGTTCATGTTTATTCTTCGCCTTTAGGCTCAATTCCGAATATTTTGATCATGTAGCTTCGAGAGATCCGGACCTCGCGCAAGATGATTGTTTGGTGGTGGTGTTCATGAGTCATGGAGGGAGACACGGGATGCTGGAGGCGGTAGATAGAACTCTCTTATTGCAGGAATTGTGGGAATGCTTCATCCCCAACAGATGTCCTTTGTTGTGGGGGAAACCCAAGCTCTTCTTCGTGCAGGTCAGACCGTCCTTCCCTGCAGTTGTGATAAGAAAATTGATAACGAGTAATCTGGTGGTGCTACGATATTGGTTTAAGAAGTATGCTTTTAATTAATTGATGGTTCTTCTGTGTTTCACGACAGAAGTGATCAGAATTTCACTAGAGAAATTGATAATGTTTGAAAGTTTTTCAGATGGGAGGATTCTAAGTTTCACTTTCTATTCAACGAAGTCCCCTTCTGCAAATGCCGTGTGCCATAGTTCCGTTCTGTAAGCCGTCGAAATTGAAAATGCTAAACTATATGCTGAATTAATGAACGTTTTTCAAGCAATGAGGTGAAATAGTCAAGACCTCAACGAATTCCGCTGTGGATCATTCTTTCTTTTCTTTATGAAGCTTTTATGCGCTGAATTACAAAGAGAGAGACTATTTGGAATGAGACTCTCTGGAGTCTTTTCGACACGACTCGGCTGTATTCCATCTTCCTTTGGTAAATGCACAAATGGATTAAGTGGATGATATATCTAGACGTGTAAATGCAGGCTTGCGAGGGGTATGAAGCAATGGCAGCAGCTGGACCGACAACTCAGTCGAGCGGGACCTCCCCGCCGATATCCACTGACATCATCGGGGAAGACAACACCATACCCAGCCACGCGGATTTCCTCATATCGAAAGCATCTGTCCCAGGTTACATTTCTTGCTTTTCGTATCACCCAGGTTGTTTTTGTTTCAATGTACCCCTGCGACATGCATCCTCCTCCAAGGTCAATTTTTAAAACTCGGACAGCATGTTACTGTGAGGCCAGCAGTGTTCTTTTTTCTCTTTGTTCTATGCACCAAGATTTTAGCGAGCGACTGGAATTTTTTTCTCCCCCATTTCAGACTTTAACGATGAAGGTCTTCTAAGGACGCGAATGTGTAGGGGTTCCAAAATGCCCTAACATTTATTGAGTGGGACGGGGAACCACATGGATGCTAAAAGACAAACAGGAACATAATAAAAGTCTTGCTTCAACACGCCAGATTTATTGCTCAGATTAACCCTTTAAGCGCCAAATATTGTTGTAAATTGCTGAAATTGATAATGCCTATTTTAGGAGCCTGCAGCTACTCAAGGAGTAGATAGACATTTGCTGCACTGGAAAAAGTTATTAAGCATGATTTATAGTTTATTGGGAAAATAATTTTTTAACATAATTTGCATATATGATGTCATCAAATGGCGGCCATCTTGGATTTCTTGAAAAATCTTCAAAAATTCACCTTTTTTTTACTGATTTGCTCACACTGGCTTCACTTATTTTGAGTAAAAGCGCACTAGACATCTCTCTTACACATTTTGTTTTCTGAGATAATTATTCATCTAAATATTACCTACCACTAGCACCAGCGGACTCCAGCATCCAGTGAACACCAACTAATCAAACTAGTCTTCTACGTCCAGATGGCACAATTTGAAGTCCTTCACAATATGGTACCTTTCAAAGCATGGATAAACACAGAGGCCATCTATTGGTGATGGTTGGAACTTTTTATTGATGAACTTTTTGGACTCTAGGGCACTAAATTTGAAGGGGTAACTCAAGTCGCCAAACGTCGACGGTGGCGCTAAAAGGGTTAACTATGAAATGACCACGACTTTACACGTGGTGAGGTTTTTTAATGCTCCTAGTCTTGTACCCAGCCGGTGCTCCAAGTAATATCTACTTTGGTATCGATTGGATCCATTTGAAAGTCGATTTATTTGGAAACCTGGAGGGCACTTGAGGGACTTGAGGTATTATACACTTCTCGACGGTCTTCACTGCACAGACATAGGCCTATTTTATTTCTAATGGGAAGGCCCTGTCCAGGAGCATGTCATCTTTGTGTAAACCCATAATGCTACAATCGAGACAGCACATCTTCCATCGAGTTTCGTTATTATTATCATATCGAATGGTTTGACTGGGAAAATGTTTGCTACTCATTTAAACACAGTCGATATATGTTTTGCACCCTCCTTCCGATCGCATCACTTTCCTGGGCTGTTCAGAATTCCAAGGCGATGCGATAGAAATTGAAAGCTCTATTACGCAGGCTCTTTGAGAGTCAAATAACCCCATGTCTTTTGGAAATGCCGAATGAGAGCTTTCCAATGGGTCACTTCCGAATCGAGATTCGATTCCAATTTGATGGAATTTGGGTTAAGGAGGAGTGGCGGGAATCAAATTTATATTTTACTTCATCAGATTGGTACTCAATTCAAGTTTTCTGGAAAGAACTCCAGCGAATTCAAATGGATTTCTGAATCTTTTAGTGCTTGGTCATGAAGTTGAAACCAAGAGTTCTGAAGATTATTTTCTCTGACACCACTAAATAATCGATAAATAAGTTAAGGCCCTGTTACACTAGGCGAGTACTCGCTAGAGCCACTCACTTAGTGTAACACCCCACTCGCTAGCACTCGCTAGCACTCGCTAGCACTCGCTACGAATTTGAAAGATTTCAAACTTCAAGCGAGTACTCGCTAGCAAGAACCAATCAAAAGGCAATCTCGAGGCAAGATGGAGCCCCACTCCTCCCATGACCGGAGTTGAAAAGGTGAGCGCAAAGCGTCTGGTATGAGTTCTGGATGCGTCTATATCAGTTGCCGTTCAACGCCAGTGTCGCTGCTGCCCTCATTGGGGTACGGTACATTATCAGGAAGAGTGGGAGGCACAACGGACGAGTTTGAACGATGCTCTGGCTCTTGAATAGATCTACTCTGGTGGCACACAATTTTTACTTCCCCACCTAAAAAGAGTCCATTCCCAATCACGTCGCTGGATTTCTTCGAATGAACTAAGTAACCTTCCAGAGACCCTTTTCAGAGAAGGTGGCTCCAAGGGTAACAAAGAAGAAAATGGTACTGATAGACCCAACCAGAGGAATTGCTCTTTTTATCCCTTCGTTACCTTGCCAGGCGTGAAACTCGTAGGAGATTGGTTATGGCCACTTCATGACAGAAGAGATTGGGATAAATTAAATATGAAGTGAATGGCTCGTGGATCTTCGGAAAAATCATTTGAACAGAATCGAATATAGTTGTTTTGGCTTTCCTTGGCCTCCTATGTGTCATTTTGCCAGTTGGCGTGCCATCACTTTGCCATCACTTTGACGAGAACATCGATGTTCTCGTCAAAGTTGGAAAAGTAGGGCGATTTCTTTCTTTTTTTTTGGGGGGGGGGGGGGGGGCTCTTAGAAATTACGTCGTACTTTATGTAGTCAGAGAAATATTCTGCAGGAGACATTCAGCTTTTCTTACTTGGCATATAATTTATCGCTTAGTACAAAAAATTGTCCCCCAATGGTGAAATTTCTAAATGAATCACTTGAATATCTTTGAGAAATATCCTGCTATCTGGTATCTGATTCTCTGTTCGAAATTTTGGGAAACACAGGCGTACTGGACTTAATGCTTCGATAATATCTAGTTTTTTCGTTGCACTCCTTGTGCAGATGACACAAGTTTCAATGCAATTGCTTGAGTAATGAGCAGGCTCACCATCACCAATTTCCATGTTCGAACAGGTTATGTGGCCCATCGAGATGGAAACATGGGCTCGTGGTACATCCAGACTCTTTGTGATGTCCTGGCAGAGCACTCTCAGGTGGAAGACCTCGTGGGAATGTTGACCCTCGCGGGAGCACGAGTGGCAAGGCATTACCAGACTCCCGATGGGTTCAGACAGATGCCCTCCTACACTTCCACCCTCAGGCAGAGGATATTCTTCACACCTCCACAATGACATCGATACCTGTCTCCAATGGCCTCAAACTTCAGTCTTTCTCCTTCATGTTGTCTTCTTGCTCCATGAGCTGTGCACAAATAATATATCAAGTTATGAGATCATGCAATCTTAAAAAAAAACGCCAAGAAGGAACTGGTCTATCTTGATGAAATTCGATGCAACAACTCATAGCTGTGGGTCATGAAGCATAATAGGATTTCAAAGGCCTAGGATGAATACTCACAGAGATAATTTGCCGAACTCTCCAATAGATGGAGGAGGAGAGAGTGGTGGGGAGGAGGGGGGTGAAGTACTAGGAGAAGGAGTACAAATCCCCCATAAAGGTCACTGAATTTAATAATGAATCGGAGAACAGGACCTTTCAAGGATTTCTAAGAAAGTTCAAGTAAGTTTAAAGGTCATAGGATGAGACGATACAGCGTAACTTCCTTAGTATTCTAGGACAGGAGGAAGAGGGTGTCGCCATTGATGTGGCCAGTGTCCTTTTCTCTTTCCTTCAAGCCCTCCAGCTATTGGGCCATTGTTAGGTGTCTTACTGAAGTCATGCCTAGTCGAAATCTTCGAAGGCAATATCAACTTGTTCCAGCGTTTCATCGACGTAGGCTAATTGGTATGAATGCATCATCGTGATGGATCAGCCTAATGTGTGCTAAGCATCTCTAATAACGTATGTCGACCTTGCATATTATAAGTTTTCTTTGCATCGCCTCATCCTACAGTTTTGAATCTAAGTTCGATTTTCCTGAACGTATTTAAGGGAACCTATTCCCCGTTTCATTTTCATGACTAAACTCCTCGGTGACTGTTTTTGGGGAGTATTTCTTCCATGCATTTTGGCTCGAGAGTCGGGGGGGGGGGGGGGGGGGGGGGGGGG
>CAJPEV010001076.1:16461-74026 GCA_905338385.1 Darwinula stevensoni
GGGGGGGGGGGGGGGGGGGGGGGGGGGGGGGGGGCAGGGCAGCAGAGTGAGGGGCGCCAAAACCCACCTAAGCGAAATCAGGGGAGAAAATAATTGCCACCAAAGCGGCCCCAGGCTCTGTCCCAGGGGCACCCCGGGGGCGGCCGCCCCCCCCCCCCCATAAAATACGCCACAGATTTCTCCCCATCTCCCCCCAAATTTTATATCGGAGTGCTTACCAAGTTTTTTGTGATCCTTTGCTCCTGAAAATGTAGTCAACCTCATGGCACACTGCTACGAAGTTGTGTGCCAAATTTAATCAACATCACCAAACTCCTTGATACTGCTTTTTTGGCGATGAATGCATCTACCTGGTTCTTATAGCTCTGTTGCGAACGAAGACAGAGTGACGCGTGTTAATGACTGCCAGACTATTCTGCATGCTTATCCTCTCTCTTTTACTCTTAGAATATTCACAGGCGCATATATCGACACGGAACTGTGATATCCTGTGAATGGTGCATATGTTGATCCATGTGATGACTAGTTTCTTTTCTTGTTTCTTTGTTTCTCTGATAATAAATTCAGATTCATCAATATTTATATGCTTGCTTTGTCAGCAAAGACGAAGTTGGCGTCGTTAGAAATGGCATACCATGCCCTTTTGAATGATGTATTGGAACCAAGAATTCACGAGGTGGCAAGCGTCGATATTGGCCACTGAATTTAATCAAACTGTTTGATTAAGTGGAACTTCTTGTTTAAGGTTTGGAGAATATTGCATAGAATCAAATTAAAGACGGCGATTTCACGATTAAAATGACACCAGAATTAAACTTGTATCCTAGCTAAAAGAGAAGTTATTGCAGAAACACGTTCACAATTCCAGTCCGTATGGGCGCCAGGAGCCAAAAAATAGATCACATTCAAATTCATGTTTATGGAGATCTGTGCGAGAGATAAGAAATTGGTTGAAATAGGTTTCTTTAAATCGTTTCCTCTATGCGTAAGCCGATTTTCGCCCAAATCGGAGACAGTCGAGCTCACGCTCTGGTCGAATGGGCATGGGATGACCCTATTCAGAGGTTGAGCTGCTTGAGCACAACTGAGTACAATACGGTGGCTCACGTCACGATACCATAGGCCTATTTCATGGGCAACAAAAATCTAGAAAAATAGGGAACTGCTAAAAGGAAGTTTTGCCATATTTAAAGCCAATATTTTTTCTTCTACAGTAAGTAATGCAGTACCGTGACAGAATGGTTATAGCACCCACTACACATGATAGGAAGGTTTTCATTTCAAAGGATTATGCCAAAACCCAATGGCAACTGGTCCAATTGCATCCAGTGATGTCATCGATTCATTACAATGATATCGACTTAGGAAATAACATTTTTACTGGCTCGATTCAACCGGTCAAAGCGGTCAAGTGTCATTAGTCGAACTTTCACTAGGACACACTCTAACGTAAAGGTAGTTTTGCGCATTTATTTGAATGAAAATTCGCTGAAGGGACTATTGTCATCAGCAAGGAAAAAAGTAAAGGAATATTCAAGGGGGCAACCCATTTTGCTTCTTGTAACCCTTTAGCGAGAAAGTTTTTCAGTCACACAGACATACTGCCGGTCCTACCGGTAGGACCGTCCTCCTTGAAGGGCTAAGCTGATGCTTCGTCTATTTTTGAATAGTCATGACACTCATTAGCCTCGTTCAGGCAGGACCCAACTTGCCTGGCAAACCGGAAAATTCCTAGGAATTAATGGTGCCTGAACGACACAGCCAGCCCCTGCGACCAGGGGTGCCGGGCAGGGCCGGATTAAGTTTACGAGGGGCCTAAGGCTAATGGGAGGGAAGGGCCGAAGTATAAATTACACATTACATTTAAAAAAATTAGGAATGGAGGGCCTAAAGTAGGGTCTAAAAATAGGAGGGCCTAAGGCTAAAGCCCATGGGTTAATGAGGCCCTGGTGCCGGGCAAAAGCCGGACCAGCAAGTCGGTGGGGCGGTTTTCATGAACCTCTGTCAAGTTTCAGCTGGATCCAACTGTCCCTTGAAAAGTTAACGTTGAAAAATGCATGAATTCTGAGGCAGTTGAGCACAGCTAATGACTTCACTTGAAGTGGAATGATCCACCTCTAAACACCTTTAATTCACCTCTAAATGGGTATTGCACGACTTAAGCTGGGGTGCTGAAAAAAAAGCTGGCAAGCATTTCAACACCTTGTAACTGTCAAATATCGATCGCGTATCCAATGTAATTTTTTTGATACATTAATGAAACTATGTTTCGCCCAAAGAAAACGGTAGAGCGTTTTTTTTTTAAACCACCCTATAAATCCAAATGTCAAGATAGGGAAAGCAAAGTTTGCACAACTTCGGCCATCCGAAGTACGCTTCCTCTAGGATATCCAATACACCGTCTGCCTTTGTCGATATTATGAAAATATGACACTCACGATCGAGCCACTGAAGGGAACCATAACAGGATTCCCATCAACAACTCAGGATTTCATTTCATCTGTCGTATGCAGTGTGGATTCTGAATGCTGTATGATGAGTGCTTGCAGAGATTGCGAAACAAGGCTCCAAGACCTGCTTCCTTCATTTACAGAGACAATTAAAAATGAAGAAGATATCACATGGAGTCAATGGGAAATCATTGAAGGCCGGGCAATTTTGACAGTGCGAATGGGCACTAAATCTGATATACTGGCCCGTTTGGAAGATGTCAGTTCAAAGTTCTTAGCTCATACCTTTGTGAAGAGTTCAGAGCGAGGAATTCAAGACCTAGAGGGAGTCAGCTTCTCAATGTGACGCTTCAAAAGTTGTATTGCAAGTCGACTTTGCAGAAAATTACATTTGCCAGCATCAAAATGAAGTCCAGAGCGCCCATAGGCATTAGACGTAAGTCACTCTTTTCACAGCTGTGGCTTGGTGTGAACGAGCTTGTCATTCATTTGCTATAATCAGTGACTACTTATCTCATGACAAGTATGCAGTGCATGCCTTCATGCAATTCCTGGTGCAAGACTTGAAATGCAAGTTTCCTTAGATGAAAAAACTTATCGTTTTTTCAGATGGAGCAGCTTCGCAGTTCAAGCAGAAGTTCAACTTTGTGAGTCTCACTTTCTTGGAAGATGAGCATGAAGTTCACATTTTTTGACAATTCTTTACCACAAGTCATGGCAAAGGTGCGGTTGATGGTGTAGGCGGCACTGTTAAGAGGCAAATCTAGCTTGCAGCAAAGTCTGGCTAAAAGAGCAAAGCAATAAACTCAGCTGAATCGTTTGCAGATGTTGCTGCTGCAGTTTGTGAAAATGTACTCGTAGAGCTCATTTCATCTGAGGAGATTCTAAATTTCAAAGCCATCCTTGATGAAAGGTATAATGGAATTTATGATTTTTCAGCTACACAGTCCATTTATTGCGTTGATGTAATTGGTCGATACAAAGTCGCAAAAAAGTGCAAAAGAAAATAATTCCAAAGTTTGACACTTCCAATTAGCCAAATATGTAAATAAATTTGGGATCTGTGGAGGATGACATCCATCATGCTTGAGTGCTCTTAGTATCAGTCACAACATCACCAGAACATGCTGATGTCATTGCAAGAAATCAAGGATAGAAAGAAAATGTTACTTTTGATTGTTGTCGTTGGTAAAATGCGCGATTTTTTCCAAGCAGTTTTGGAAGAGAATATAGTGAACATGAACCTAATTTAATATCTTCCTCATGGAAGATGATATCATTATGGAATGGAAACGTCCCTCCGCCCACGAGAAAATTTGCCTCCAAGGTTTCTTTTTTCCCCTTAAGTCAGCACTCTAACACCTCTTTAGGTACCTAATTTCATATTTCTATCATGCCTAGAACATGGTTAGAATTAGCGTCAGTCGGTCACTCAGTCACTCACGATCAGAAACTATATACATTGTACATAATGTATTATACAATCTTATTTTATGTTGTATATTACATGAAATAACCGTATGTACATCAGATGAAAGAAGAGGATGCAGATGCTCATTCACAAGTATACTGATGAAGAGTGGATTGAAGATTGAGAACATCAAACAAATTGGAATGCACTCTTGGAAAAAAGGAGAGGTTAAACTATTTGAAAAGATGGATGACGTGTGACTTAGCAGCAGTTGTATCATCCTATATTGCGACATTTTATGTGCAACTTATCTATAGAGAGAGAATTGTCCTCGATAAGCGACGGTAAGAAGAGAACGAAATAGTCATAATCGTGACTATTTCGTGACTATACCCGACCAGTTTGAGTTTTGCACTAACCGAGGGAATTGATCAGACCTCCTTGATCAGACAACGGATCGGTGAGTACTTGGCATATCGCTGGGATTGATAATACTTTTTTTGCAGAAATAGCTCCGCATCGAAGAGAATCGATTAAATCAAATTTTCATTACTTTTCCATCGGTTACGTTAGTTTGGAAGTTTGGCAGCGCCATATTGAACGGTGAACCACATCTTGATTTATGGAGTAAACTTGCTTCCAAAGGTTGAAATTTAATGCTGTTTGGCAGAATTGGAAAGCCAAGAAAGGAATTGTGAAACTATTACATGAGCGTGAATCACCACGGTGGAACATCGTTAGGCCAGGGATATTCAGTATCACGTCAGAATATTACCATCAAACACCGACGCGAAAAACAATGATGGGAGAAAATATCAACGCGACAAAACATCGAAATGACTAAATACAAGATCGTTCAAGGTCTACCTGTTTTTTTTTTATACAAGGCAGAGTAATACATGTAGGTTAACAATTTTTGAAGGATTTTTCTTCACGTGTTAACCCATATCCACAATCGCGTGTTTCCTGCTTTATTACATGCCCTGAATATCAAGATGGCGGCTGTTGAGGTAACAAAGAAGGCGGAACAGCGTATCTGTAGTAAATTTCTGGTCATCAAATCTACTGGAATTTACAGACGATCGTCTGCAAAGTATGATTATGATTGTCCGTGAGAAGAATCTCTTCTGTCAGTCGAAATAAGATCCTCAACTCCCTTTATGTTGGCGTTGTTGAACGAAGTGCCTGGTCTTGCAGCATGTGAGTCATTCAGTATGCATTCACACCCTTCTTTCAATTATTTGCACTTGTCAAATACAGATGTCCTTCAATGGCAGCCATCAGAATATTGTATAGGTAATTGTTTATGAATATCAATCGGTTTGATGTTTTCGTTCGTAAGAAATTTCATGATGATTTGCTGCTCCACCTTGTTACCTCAATAGCCGCCATCTTGATTTTTAGCACATTAATGGAGGCAGGAAACGCGCGATTGGGGTTAACAAGACAATGAAGACGAATTCGGCCAAAAATGCTTAATCTGCATACATTACTCTGGCTCGTATAAACAAAAGTGCAGATAGACCTTGGACGACCCTCGTATTTTTTTTACTGTTTTAAATGCCAGGCGAGTATATTATCGTACTTCTGCAAATATCTGACAAGGATCAATAGGTTTTGGTAGCGCCTATTACCTTGCTTCAACCGCCTCCCGCAGCCAGATTTAATCCCTTCGTATTCCTCTTTGAGTGTATTCATGAACGAAATTTGGCGTGCTTTTTCCTCTCACAACGGAGCAAATTTGATGGCTGGATGGCCGTGGACCTCTTGGAAGGTGTGACGACTGATGAGTTTCCTGTCTCGTCACATATATCTTCCCTAAGGACACAAAATTACGTATTCTGAGGTATATTCGATAATGGAAAACTTTATCTCTTTTCTGGCAGGTGATATAGCACCCTCGGAGCATCCTCAACCCTCAAAAATGTCTAAGAGGTAAAGAAACTACGCATCCATTTTTGCAAGTGCTTTAAGATCTGTTTCTCCCATTCTCTTTTAAACAGGAGAATTCTGACTTATCCATTCGCTGTTCGTGTTTAAATTACAAAGTTACGAGCGGATGCGGGCGCTCCCACGGAAATGTCTGAGGTCGAAGAGTATGTGATAAGATTAGAATTCCAAAGGGGATGGAACATCATTCACTCTTATGATATTCCGAGCTTCCGGGGGGGGTTTGATGTGAATATAAACTTTGAATTCTTACAAGTCATATTGCAATGAAAGTTCTTCTCAATACAATTGGGAGGAAATGTGAGCTTCGATAAGAAGTCAAGTGTAGAAAACTGGTGAAGCACGGTGATTTCGAAGCAGTTATCTAGACTGCACAGAGATGGCGCCAATGCATTCTCATCTCAGATTGACTGCAGCAAGACCAAATGTCAACATTTTTACCAAGTGAAAATAAATTCTAATAAAGGATTTCAAGGACTGTCGAATGGTGTGTCAGGCTAGAAATTGCGTCCAAAATTAATACGAAAGGTCATCCGGGTCAGGTCAAAGGTCAACTCTAAAAAAAAATCTAAAATGAGTTGGACCATCTGCAGGAAATCAAAAATAAAATGATGTATCGATAGTGGAAATCGGTTGAGACACCTAGGAGGAGTTCGCTGGACAAAATTCGGTCATACAGACATCCGCTGGTCGTTATGTAAATTTATATAGATAGTCGGCAGAGATGCATCCTCGAGGATGCTTGTATATAACTTGGTATCCATTCATTTTTCTATTCGACAGCCACATCCTACTCTCTAGGCCGTCATGGAGCCCCAAAACTTCAGGCTGCCTCCTCCAAAAAGGGTTTCTCTCATGGGTTATGATTTACGCCCATGAAGCACAACTGATAGGGAAAAAAAAGCTAGCAGCACTTTAGGGTATACAGAGGCAATGGGAGTCAAAACTTCAAGTTTCAAACAGTTTCCCGTTTTAGTGAATTCTATCAGAAACTGGAAGATATTAATAATATCCCATTCATATCATGCACATGTACCTCACTGATGCTCATGATTTCATGGAAATCCTTGCATTGGTGAGTGGCTTTGAGGAAAACCTGCACCTTCTCTGAAGGTGGAATTCGATTAAGGATTGAACCACTTTTTTTGCACACTCCTGAACTCTGTCGCATTTATAACATGTTTTACTTCGGCTAGAAGCTCCCTTTATCATTGTCGTGGCTCTCAAGTTTTGAGAACAAATTGGGAGGAGCCCCACGTGAAGGATTGTACAATTCTGCGAAGACATAACTTTGTTCCATTCTTCTCCTCATGTGCGACTCCCCCCCCCCCCAGTCATGGGCGGCGCCATATTTAAAACGCGCCATCTAGTGTTAGTGCACCCAGCGAATAGAAACCTAATTACACTTGCTGCACCTCGTGTGTTGACACTTCCAGTCTGCGCGCCATGCCTGATTACTTCCCCTGCTGCCTAATCACATGTGCTTAAATCATAACCCATGATAGAAACCCTTTTTGGATTAGTACCTCATGATGAAACTTATCATATCATAGCGTTAGTGTTGGCTATTTATCCTGTGACAGCAAATACCAAATTTGATTTTCATAGGCCCATGGAAAGCGAATGCCTTGGTTGAAAGAAACATCATAATGGGCCTTTCAGGCTGCCTGGATGCTCCAATTAAAACTTCAGACCATCGACTACTAACTACATAATCATTCTTGGCCTGAGGAAATCTCTCAGGCAAGAAAATGAAGCATTTTCATAGTGAAAACAGTCTCTACCTGCATGTTTCCATAAGAAACTCATTGACCCTTGCGCGATTGACTCCCCCCAACTCGTTCCATACAACGCTGATTGAATGTCCGTTTGTTTGCTGGGAAGACCTGCTGAAAGACTGAAGAATATCACTGATACAATCTGTAAACTTTAATCCCGTGGCGGAGGAAACAATCCAGAAAACATTAACACATTGCGTACCGGACATTTTACCCCGTCGATCCGCCGCTCCGACCTAAGCCTCAGTTACCTTAGCCTAAAGCTCGATGCCTACAAGGCTATAACTTTTTCGACCATAGACTAGGCAAAAGAACTCACGAAAGGACTCAAAAACGGTGATCGTGAGCAGTACGCTAGGTGTCAAGGACACTGGAGCTACATCCTTCAAATCTGAGTTGGTCATGATCGAATTTCGGTTTTCTTCTTTGTTTCATCCTAGACAAGATGCTGACAGATCCGAGGGTGTGAGGTCATATCCATCCAAGAATGGAAAAGCACTGATATTTAACATGAAAAACCAACGAGAAGGCACTGAGGAAGATGTGAAAAGACTCTGTAAAGTCTTTCAAATCCTCAACATCTCTGTCTTACCACTCCTGCGCATCAATACTAGGGCAGACGATGACACGGACATGACAACAGAGGAAGTAACTTTCAACTTAAAACAAGGTGAGAACGAATGGGTTTTCACTCTACTGAAGTTGAAAGAGAGGAAAAGCCTTAGAAAATGGTTTTCACACGATTTTATACTTCTAAGGGACGTGGATAAATCTGCAAGGGATGTCAGTAGATCTTTTTAAGGATGTGCTGGGGCCAATGGCGTAGCATCTACTGGCTGCCCCAGTCATATTTCGTCATTTTTAATTCAGAATATTATTCGTTTTTACTACTTCTTCCAGAAATTATCATGCTGCATCTCATGCCCTTGATTCTGAAGAATAGCCCTGCACTTTAACACTTTCAAGCCTGGAAATTCGAATGCGCTATGAGTGTAGGGTGTCATTTGACTGGTACTAGACTGAATGTGTTGATTTCTACTCTGCAAGAGCTTTACAGGGCACAGAAATTTCCAGTTTCTTGTAAATGAATTTTTAATAGGGTCAAATAAAGCTGAGGCAGCCATCTATAAGGTAGCTTATAAGGAGTCCTGCTGTGGACTCTGTTGCGATATCCTCAAGATATTTCAAAAGGACGTTCCCCACGAAGGCTCACATTACTGATACTTGGTTTATCTGAATACGAGGTTTGATCAAAAAGTATCCGGCCACATTTTTTTTTCTTTTTAACAAGAAGACGCTTGAGGCCGGGGAGTAGGGTGCGTGTGACCTTGAACCTCCGTGCGCATGCGTGAATTATTACAGTTTTTTCCAATTGCTAAAGCCCTATTTCATATCTCAATGGACATTTTTCAAAACTTAACGTACGATCAGGCAAAACGCTGCGCTCTTTTCTCATAACGTTATCTATGCGTCCGGCAGTCAAAAGAGCGTCCCTTTGTCAAAATCAAAGTACGTTCTTCAATATTCTAACATACGGGGTTAGGAACGTCTATGGACAGCCAAGAAGCAGACCGGGAAAATAATTCCTCCGAATACGGAAAGGCAATAATGTGATAATGTAATACTTTCAAAACTTAACGCACCATCGGCAAAACTCAAAGGACGATCCATTGCTGTGAATGGGAAGGCGAGGAGTCTCGCGGATCGATGCCCGCCCTGTCAGCCATACAAAGCGAAACCGACCAGAACCTCCCCAATGTCTTTCAATGGAGCGTACGTTACTTTTTGAGGCAAGGGCGTTAAGTTTTCACGCGAGTGCCTTAAATTCGCCCTAAAGGACACCAGCAATGTATTCTATCAGAAAGTTTGTTTCGGTGAAGGATAGTCAGGGAATTTCAATAAGCTATGCAGCTATTCTCTGAACGCTAAGAATATCGTTAGTGCCGCCTTCGAATAACAACTTATCACTATGAAATGGTGATACTACGGTGCCAATCACTTTCCGGTCAAACTGGCATTCCGAACCGTGATAGGACATGCTTCGGATACTCAAACAGCCATTTTTATGCATTTGATAACTAAAAGTTGCTTTTATTTGATGTTCGTCAACAATTATGATCGAAGGGCTTTATCAAGTCTTCATTCACTTATTTGCATGCTTATAGCCTCCAGATATTCGAGTCTTCCTTCTGTGGTGTTCAGTTCAAGTTTAAGTTTCTCTCTTTCCTGGAGATGTTCATGCATGAGATGTTCTTGAGGTTTTCGTGATCTTTTCTCATGTTCTCGTAGTCAATAATCAACTTCTCGTTGACCTGTTTCATACTCTCGTACGTATTACTCACCTTCTCGGTAGCCCGCCTCATGTTCTGGAAGTCATACTTCAATTTCTTGTTGTCGTCCCTGAGGCTTTCCTTGTCATTCCACAGGTTCTCATTTTCAGCGTTCAGCTGTGCGATTTGCATCGCATGTTCCTGCATTTTTGTCCTCAGAACTAGCATCATTTCTTCCAAGTTGCCTCCAATATTTTCCCGTCCATGGTTCGGAGTACTTTCGATTGCCTGGAAAATCGAAGAATGATCAATACTATTATCGCAAGAATGGCTTCTTCTTAAAACCGATGAATGATTTATAATTCACTTCGAGAAGGAAAATCTCAATCCTCAGCAGTCAAAAACCGCTCTCTCAAATTCGTAAGAGCTTGAAAAACCTCCAAATATGCTGAAATTAAGCCTTAACATTTCCCAAGTATTCAATTAAAAACATCCACCCTTCGTGCATTTGGAACGTTCAACTTACATTTCCAGTCCCGTAATTGGCAAGAAGGTTGAGTGCCAAAAACAAGAAATATGGAATTCCCCTCATCTTGATGCACAGCCACCTGGATTTGTTTCCAGGCCTGAATAGGAGACGGGATTTATGCATATTGCGACAAATAGGTTTGAGAATCGCTGTTCTGTGGCGTTCCCAGATTAAAATTTTACCTGAATAAATATCCTACTTGATAATAAAAAATTCAGAAACGTCCTAATGCAAAAAGGAAATGTAGAAGCATTTTACGATATTTTTTCTTACTTTTTTCGAAGAGTTACTAAGTAAAATGGATCGTGCATTCTAACAGTTCCGCTAAGTTTTTGAAAGTTTTCATGCATGCACCATTGTACCTTTGGACATGACACTGTACTGGAATGTACGCGTAGGACATATTTTCATTCGGTAGAATTTGCCCGGTGCTTATGTTTCCAAATAAAAAAGTATTAGACATAGGAATATGCATATGATTAGCGAATTTAAAAAAATATATTCACGGGAAACGTTTCCCGTACAAAATGCAATAAACTATTGCGAACCTGGTCTGCAATTCATTGTTGGGAATTGTTAAGGAAGCACCATCCTTCACAGAATGGAAACCCCAACGTCGACTCCTGAAACACAGACCACTAAGTTCCTATCGCTGGCACGATATTCTCAATTAAGTCACGGGAATCTCTTGGATAATTCTCGAAGCTAGCGAGATAGCAGCATCACGGAGACCGGAAGGTTCTTTGTAGA
The DNA here is from genome assembly GCA_905338385.1 of Darwinula stevensoni. Classification (NCBI taxonomy): domain Eukaryota; kingdom Metazoa; phylum Arthropoda; class Ostracoda; order Podocopida; family Darwinulidae; genus Darwinula; species Darwinula stevensoni. The sequence goes on from CAJPEV010001076.1 coordinate 27,600, forward strand.
CGACGTGTTCTCAATCTTCGATGTTTAGACTTCAGAATGAGACTGGCCCCAGGCATACGACCCAGCAAAGGGTGAACATTTCACACTAACGATTTTGTTTGCACTTCGGGCCGACAAACTCCCTATGTTCGCGCCTTCTGCGCTCCTTTGTCCAGGATAGTGATTCGTTCTTCTTTTTTCAAAGGGGGTAAAAACCAAAGAAAAATATGTACCTGTCGAAAAGTGTGCCATGGAAGGACGAAACGATATTCTATTTCATCGCAATCAATACTCCAATTGTTTCTTTTGTGCCTATTTTCAAATCTGTTCATAATCTTCCTTGAGGGGACATATTTGCAAAGTAGGATCTGCACTCAGCAATCGAACAGGTACTTCTGAGTCAAGTTTCAACTTTCATCAGTTCTCTCACTGGATCAAAAAATATTTTGATCCAATGAGTGTTAGATCTTGTTCTACTTGATCTACTTGATCTACTTTACCAATTTCAGATTTCTTTATTTTCTAGAAAGTGGTTTAAATTTGCGTCAGTCACTCACGATCGTCTATATTTACCAAGATTATTCACCCTTTCAAAGTTTACGGCTTTCTTGGAGTTCGAGTAGCATAAAAGTCTCTACCTTTTCCGTTTTCTATGGGAGAAACTCTTGTTAGTTAATGCAGTAAAAAAATTACCATTGGATACGCGATCGATAGTGGGCAGTTACAAGGTGTTGAAATGAAAGCCAGCTTTTTTGAAGCATCCATGCCTAAGTTGTGCAATGCCCATTTAGAGATTAAATGTACTTAAGGGGGGGGGGGGATCATTCCATATAAAGTGACATGTGCTCGACCGTCTCCGAGTTCAATGTAATTTGGCAAACGGTTGGATTATTTTGAAGATAGTCTGCGGACAAAAACATGTCTGTACATTGATACGGAGGCCAAAAAAGTGAGACTGATTTCGATGGGGTTGGGGGCAGAAAATGAACCCAACCCCCAGGTTCTGACTACACGGTTATTTTACCACCACCAATAGGTTTTTTTTCCTTCTTAAAAATTGGCGTATCAAAAAGACAGAGTGCCCTCCGGTCATCAGCAGATTTGCGGATGCGAAAAATGACTAATGAGCCTCTCTGTCAAGTATCAGCTGCATCTAATTTTCCCTTGAAAAGTTATAACCAACAAAAAATAGTGTTGACATAAATTCTGCACAGTGAGGAAGGAGGTTGCACAATGATTGATTTTGACCTTTGAACCCAATTCAATGAATCATATGTCATTCGAAAGGGTACCCTTTGCAGAGTAATAAAATATCACTCGTACCTGAAGGGTTTGAAACAGGCTAGGTAAGGTTATGTTAGGTTTTGATGAAGTAATTTTGCATTTGATAGATTGCGCTTTTCATCAGGACATATACTTGTCACAGTTTGTAGGGAGGAAAATGCGGATTAATCAGGAAAAAATTTAAAGTAAAACATAATTAAATCATATGTTTTTATTTTGCAATGTATCTTTCCATCAGAATCTGTCACGAATCATGAATTTATACTTTTTTCTTAGGATTTGCAATTCTCAGCTGAGGCTTTCTGATTACTTACAACATGATCGTTCTATGTTTTTCTTTTACCGATGCGGAACGCATTCATTGGAAGTCCCATTTGAAAAAGGTGAAACCATTCAACTTAACCTTACCCTACCCGCCATTTTTACACTCTTCACATTCGGGGAAAAAAAGATACATTTCATGTTTGCAAGTGAAACCGATTCCAATCATTTTTGTTTCATTAAAATCGATATAAACCAAAAAATGGGCAAACCTGAGCTAACCCAACCTAACCTACCCTTAAACTAATCCTAACCTAACCTAGCCTAACTTTTTCAAAGGGCTCTGAATTGAAAAAAAAAAACCTTTTTTGGATAGAGACGCGCTCTCGAAATATACACATATATGTAATAAAATCCACTATGGTCCATGGTGGTGGTGGTGGCGGTGGTCGGCGGTTGTGGCGCACGCACACATGACAACCGCGTGCGCTCAGCGTGATCCCGTGTGCTCTCATAGAATCTTCTGCGTGCCTCTAGGCGTACGTCTTCCTGTTTCGGGCTCGCATTTCTACCCGCCCGCTGCGACTGTCGGATACATTCTACAGAACGTCAGAGAGGAATGAATGGGGGTTCAGAGTTCGGTTGACATAAGAAGGCGAAAAAACGTTATGGTAGGTGCGGGAATCGAACCCAAGGCCTACGCAAGGAAGGGGAGGAAACTCTCATAGAAAATCTCAAAATCTTTCTTGTCTCGCCATCTCTCGGATGAACGAGGAGACGGGAGTTGCCCGGGTACTCGGAAGGGAACGGTGGAATCGCTAACTGCAATCCCACCTGCTGATAGGAATACAAGGATTTTAAGCGTCCATGGTGACATACGGGGCGATTCCTCAGTTCTTCGACACTTGCGTTCACACGGGCACCGCGCAATTGTACATCACCGCAGTTTCCTGGTGCAGGTCCATCTATTAATATTAAATGGCGGAATTTCAGATTTACAAAACGACCTGCTCTTTCGACGCTGCTTTCATCACCTTCAGTTCGAAAGTACTCACGAACGATGCAAGAAAACCGACGAGCGGGAGAGTTCTTTGAAGATTGTATTGTTTTCCCGTATTGCAGTCGCATTGGTAGAAGCAAAAAACTAAAAGTATAATTTAGGGAACCAGGAGCTTGCAGTAAAAGAAAGATGGCTTGCGAATCGTGATTGCTGTTTGCTGCATCTTCCCTGTCTTCCTCCATTCGTAGAAGCTGATATACCATGATAGCTGTTGATGTTTCTGAGACTGAGACGATGACTCCCTCAAATTTGTAACAAAACATGAGGTAGTTGATACTCGATACTCATGAAGAAGAACCACGTTATGTGGAACAAACTGAGATTACTTGCGTTCCACATAGATTTTTCATCTATGCACATTATTCCGTCGTCATGGTCACAAAATGCGCTGCTTTTTATTGCTTCATGAACCAGTCACATCGGCCTGCAGGCAAAGCACGCAGTTCTGCGATTCTCCCTGAATAGCACGTGAATGAAACTTCTGCGAATTTTTCTATTTACTTGAAATCAAGCAAGTCCCCATCTCTCCAATATTCTTAGTTGCTGATCGAAGGATTTTAAAGAACTTTGGAGGACCATACCAATCCTTTTCAGGGTAGTATACGTCTTCTTTTGGGCTCGGCTAATAAAGTATTAATACTTCCCAAATTTCCGAAAAACACTTAATTTTCATTTCTGGATGCATTATCTCATCCGATTCTGTCTTGCATTGTAAATGAACGCCATCCATTAGCCGCTAGATTTTTCTCATAACTGTACTTGTCTAAAACACCTGCACACTGCAGCAAAGCATCAAGGCTTTTTCCCGTTCGTTGTACTACAAAGGATATAGCAATTACCCCACAAAATGAATACGAGGATTGATTCCTGTGTAAACCTGTCCGTCAAATAAATAAGCATCCACAATGTTGCCCTTATTCCGATTAGGTATAATGGATTGCCCTGCCGAAATCGGGTTGACACTAATTGAGTATATTTTTCCTTTAGATCCTCCGTTTCTTCGCAAATCAACGCCAGCAGGGAGTGCATATTGCGAGCAATGGAAATGGAAAGCGTAAGTACCACCTACGGGTGCGGTAAAAGTTCCGGTACTCAGTTTCATTCCATTGCCAATGTTCACCTCTGTCCCATCAAACGGAATTACTGTAACTTCAATGCTGTATGGGGAGTCTCTATATGCATTGTGGAATATGCCTCCATCTTCAACATGAGTTTCGGTCTCCACCTGAAACTCAGGATCGGTCTCTGCGTAAGGCGTGTCTCCTTCGTTCACAGCCGCCGAGAAGCAGTCGTACTGAAACAAGTAATAGAGGTAGTTAGAAGTATGTCCACAGAGAAGCAGCGGCACAATTTCACATCGAGTAATACATAATGATGAAGAACCAGACAGTTTGAACTCACCCTTATTTGTTGGTCGCATGACGCCGATTGGTCGATCAATGAGATAATTTGCTTCAGGGATGCATCGGAAGTGATTTTTCGACTGTAGCAGGGAGGCTCAGCACAATGACCGATCTCTGTAGCGCCCATTGAATCGTGCAAAACTATGGTCGACACTGGATCTTCATATTAATAACGGAAAAGAGCAGTTCAAAGAAATGGCACACGACAAAAGAGATTCTCTCGGTCAACCGAGTTTTAGCATGATTCGCCGATCCAACCTGTTTCCTTGTCACAGAGTACTTGTATCGGAGGATCACCGATGAGGATCTATGAGGTATGATAGCTTCCCGTCCTACTCATCCCCAATTTCGCCAGAGTATCGCACGTTCGGGACGCTGTCACAAACATATCTTGCCCTTCATCTGAACAGAACCGGATCCCGTACTAGCAGTACTTCGCTCACTGATCTGCAGCGTGATTGCTGCCCTCCAAACCGTAACTCTGTGATGGGCGGTGCCGTTTTTTCCCCATTTTATGAAGATTCATGCAATGCGCTCTTGCAAGTCCACACGACCGATTTTATTCTAGTAAAATCTATAGTCATTTTTGGGGTACTCGTATTTTAAAACTCATCTGAAGAACGGATTTCCATTTCCGAAATGAATACTGTAGACAGATATCCTGATCGAGAAAATCCAGATAACGACTTTTCGCGTGTGTTCAAGACCTAGCAGACGAAGCCTCGTCCAGAGCCAAGTTTGGGGAGGCAGGAGCAGACGGTACAATATAGGGTTAACTGTTTTGCTTTCAACTCACTTAAACCGAACCCTAATTCTTTGACGAGGATTTTGATTCTCTGAGAATATGTATTTATTAATTCCTCCGAACCTCTGCACAGAGAATCGAGTAGCCGATGTAGCATCGAGTCGAATAAAGGAGTCGGTTCAAAGCGATGAAAATTTAGAATCCGGCATCCATGCCACTGGGATGATGAAATGGCAAGATCCACGTTTCGAAGCCATCTCTCTCCCTCTCTCTCCCCCTCTCTCTCTCCTCAGACGTCGGCCAGTGCAGTCGTGGTGGGCCGTTCCGCCACAGAGGCTTGGGCGCTTCCCTCCTATCATTTTTTTGCACCTCGGGAGTCTCCCTGAACCTTTATGTCTCTGGACTTCGGTGTGCGGCTTTCTAATACATGATGGTGAGTCGGAAGCTGCTATTGGGACGTTTTCCATCATCATCTTAGAGTTTCTCGTCTTGAAGCCTTCTTCTTCTTGTTACATATGCGATATATCTCCTCGTATCTTCTGTATTTTCATTCCCGGCATATCAATGCTACCGGCATTAAGTTACTCTTCTGATACTTCGCTTCCTGAGACTTGCATTTGTTATCCTTGCACTCAAAGGTTTCATGCAGTGAGCGTCATGTTAAGGAAACGAGAGCTTTCTTAACCAGCGTTAGGAAAGCTTTACAGGTTTTCACAGCCATAATGGGAGGGAGGTATATAACAAATGTCTATCATCGCACAACATTTCTTGCACTTTAAGGTCAGGCGAGTTTCCCAGCAGAAAAGCAGAACAGTGGTTTTATCTATGAGGGCGTCTGAGAGTCTCGGGCGTCTGGCTCGCATTATAGCACTATATAGGACACTATATGTACTATAGCATTATATAGGACATAGTTACGAACTTTTTCGCCAATATCGATAACGCCTGCTTTGCGCTGCCGCCATGTCCACTGGAGACCACGTGATCTGCGAGACCCTCTAAATCCCTTTGACATGCCATGAAGACAGGGACATCAATTGTGATGCTTGAAACATGGAAAAATCCGCTGTTGTCTGTCTCGTCATGCAAACAGTAGCGAGGATAGCTCAATCTATCAGGGATGAGTTATATAATGGTTCAATTTTATCTTGGCAAATGAGTTTTAATCATACAATGACACGCTAACTTCGATTTCAGTTCCTTTTTCACTCGAATGAAAATGAAGGTAATTCACTCCGATTTTCACTCCTTTCCGCTCTTCAAGAGTGAAATTTGAAAGGAAAATGAGAAAGAGTAATGCTCAAGTTATCGCTTGCTTCACTTTCTTCTTCGTAAAGCATGCATGAAAAACTTTGGAAGTCGAAATTGCGACAGCATCAGTGCGTCGCAAGCCCTTGTGGAAACGACACACGCGTATATATATGACGCCCATGAGGCGTTACCCTCACATCGTCAATTTAACTTTATTTTGAAGGAACATTTAACGAAGGTTGCAGAGTTCTATGTTTGTGTCAGAAGTCAATTCGCTGAAGTCAGCAACCGGAAATGGTGAAAGATAAATACGGATTTGCTTATCTAAGAAAATGACGTAAAGCTTTTTGTAACCACTTCCCTTACATGACTCACGTGGAGATGATAAGAAGTGGTCCATGAGATGTGCTTCGTCCATGTTTTTCATCCAGAAATCAACTTATTGCAGTAGGGAGAGAATATATATCACAATATCGAAAACGTTCCGAAAAAGCCAGTCATCCCAAGTGTGATTTGATTTCGAATCCACTGAAATGTAGAGGTTTTTCCTGTTTACGTTACATTTTCAAAACTAAGATGTTTTCATGAAAAAAACTCTGCACCATGATGTGAATAAGAATTCCTTGTTTCACCAATGAATAATTTTCCGCTTCTCGCAAAGAACAGCGTCACTAAGAAATACTAACCTTCCGAAACAACTTGGGAGAGACAGGGCCTTTGCCATTCGATGCAAAACCTTTCGATAAAACCTCGTTAGGTTTGTCGATCGGAATCTGCGAGTCAAAATCCAATTTAAATGCGTCACCCAATTTTCACTCGGGTGTCAAATTCTTAGGAAGCTTCGCGTCATCAAATGAATTATTCTGACCCCGTTTATTAGTCCTGTCCTTGCACTTATTTGCCTTCATGTTTGCCATGAAACGGAATGGACATTATAACAGAAGTATGACACAAGAAAATAATATCTTTTTCAGCGGCTATCTTGCGTATGCGAGATCATCCGAATCTATCGAATATATCCGCAAAAATCGGTCCATTACTCATTACTGCCTGTTCTTCCTTTTCCGAATGGAGTGGTGGGGGAAAGAAGAGAGGCCTCTGAACCGGTCTCAAAGGGACATCCACTTAGGTGAAAGAAGTTCTAGGAAGTCGATGGGGCCGAGGAGGGTGGAGCTCACTTTAAGTTGCCTCTTTTTCCGTCAGTCGTCTATTTTTAGGAGAAGCAAGCAAACGATGCAAATGATGCGCATCTGCGGCGTAAAATTTTGCCAAGACTACCCTGCTAACGCGCTCAATTTTTCTATATCTGCTTGCAAATTTGTAGCAGCAACTCCGTGTAACAGCAACTGCCATCTCCGTGGAGTAACCTTGGGATTTTGGAATCCATCTTGCAGTTTTAGAGATATTGTGATTTGGTACTAGTTAGCATTTCATGAGGCATTTAAAATGTAATCATGAGAAACAGAACAATGAGTAGATCTGACACTTCCACGGTTATATTAATATTAATAGAACCCGAGATTGTTTGTTAGCAGCAAGTCCAAACAAGCGCAAGTCAAGAGGAAATCCGTGCATAAGAACTTGTGTCTTCCACTTCCTTTGACTTGCGACTTATCAGAGTGAAGAGGAAGTGGGTTAGAGAGCACATGCCCTAGCGATACACTGGTACGGAGATTCGTCGAAGAGACGAATGACGAATCTTCTAAAGGGGATATCCTGCTAGAAGAAAATTAGTCTCCTCGTGCTAAGGTTCATTCACTGATTTCCGTTCCACATTTCATAGCAATTACATTAGCATACATACATGATCCCTTTCTCGGATAGGTTGCATGTGCTTGGGCTCCGCCGGTGAATGCATGGAGGGAAAAATTCAAAATTTCCTTATGAAAAGTGAACGCATATAACTTGCACTTTCTCGAAATATTCCCCACTATCAACAGCTTCGTTAAATGAATACGGTCAATTCTTATCTTTCCTGATGCACTATGACAAAAATGCTTCACTCATGTCAAATAGCGTCATCCCGTCATTCTGCCAGTCATCCTATCGTCCACTCTAACAGTGGGCATGTTTTACACATTATAAACCCATTTTCGTGTTAAATTGGGGGGGGGGGTTCTCCCTTTCCTCGCCTCCTTTCTCACAATTTGAGATTACACCTTCTGTGACTTCAGCGGAAATAGCATGTTTCTTACCGTTTATAATAATTACACCGCCTCCGTATTTTTTTCTATGGGTACTTTTATACGTCATTCGTGCATCAATACGCATTATTTTATTCAAAGATATGTCCTCTTCAGAACATACAAATGGGATCTGCCAGACCTATGATAATTGGAAGAACTCTACCTCTTACAACAGATGTCAATTGGAATATAGTACCCCCTCACACCGGTAATAGAAGGTGACAGTACTGAAGGAGTAATGAACCTCGTTCACTTTCGTATAAAACCCGAACAATCTTTTTCTCCATCCTCTCTATTGCATTCCCTAATCACCTTAGCGTGGACACTCGTTCCTGGATTTTCCCTTCATAAAGATCACCCGCAAACGATGGTACCGAAATCCAGTAGGATTCCGGGCTTCATATGTCGTTACAAATCGGGAAGTGCTTTCACTTTATTCGAGTGGTCGTGCGGCACTTGAAAGACCCGATTTTGACAATTTCCTTCAATTTTTGAAGTTATCATATCAATGAGAATTAATCGGTTCGAGAGGATTCAGGCGTGGGGGCCGTTCAAAAGTGTTGGGAGAAGGGACTCCTCATCTTCGGTTTCAGGATAATTAAAGGGAATCGATGGAGTATAGTAGGTTTCAATGGTAATAAGAAAGCAAGAGAAAATCAAGTCGATTCGCGAAATCCCCAACATTGCATCGAGTCGCGACAGAACTCCTTTACCTGAAGGGTAGTGTACGGATTGATTGCGCCGTTTAATGCCTTCCCGTAACTGACCCTAGGGCAGTGGTTTCCAAAACCTCAATTTCCTCGCATTTTCCTTCGTCATGCATCCGGTGGGTCGCGACCCACCGTTTGGGAACCGCTGCCCTAGGGGATTAGATGCTTTCAAGAGCAAAAAATATATTTGGGGAATTATAATGACGAAAATGGTCCAGGCATTATGTGGAGCAAACAGTGGACGACCAAGACGTAACCCAAGGAAAATTAATTTTTTTTTTTTAGAGTAGCTTGACTGTTTTATGTTACTGGGACGGTCGATCTTGACGCAGGAAATAAATTTGACCACTACGTCTATAGTCCCTTCAGAATGTAGAACCTTCAAATTTCTTACGTGGCAAACGTACGTCAACCGTCAATCGCAGGTAAACAACACTGGCCTGCATCGCACCAAGCCATCCCATCTGCCTAGAAGTACGAGGGACCTGAACGTGATGAAGCGGTAAGTGTTGCAGGTCGGATTGAAATAAATCGACTGGATTGGATATCGGGAAATGATTTTCCGGTGATTTCTGGCATTGCTTCTCGGGAAAATAAACAAGTGGTCCGGTTTGATTTCGGCTTCCGTTCAAAATGCTGGGAAACATGAGAGGCTTAAATGCATTGTTGATGCAAGATTGGCAAAGGGTGAGTGTCGAACTGACGGAAGAAGTTGCCTGCGACCTTCCGTTTTCCGTTGAGCTTCAATGAATAATCAAACTTTCTTTTTCATTGGTAGATGTCGTCCTTCAATGCCCTTTTTTTCGTCATTTTTTCTATGTTCTATTGGGCGGTTTGCTAAAGCTCCTAAGATAATGTAATTGTCCTCTGCCTTGAGTTTTCTACAGGAAATACGGAGCAGCGGAAAGGCGAAGATGTGGCAAGGAATTCATTTAGGATTACGTCGGAAATTGAAAAGCAACAATCGGAGATAAACCGAGAAAGCATCGGACGCAGCACCGACTTGACTGGACTCCCAAACTCGGCGGAATGCCCACTCAGACCAAGCGACGAGTTCACAATTGCTGTGGAGCATCCGGCGACCATCTCTCACAATCAGCAGCCGCAGCCACACGGATGGATGGCTCCATTCCCCACGGAACCGACTGTAAGATTTTCACTTTCGACCGGCAGGTTGAAAGTGAAAAATCTTCTTCGCTTAGGCGATAGGATACATGAAAAACATCTGTATCAAAGACCATGCGAGAAACTCTTCGAACTATTCAAGCGAAGGAAATCATGAATTGAACTTTTTGAAAATGGTTCCCTCTTTTACAGCTCATTTTAAGTTGAATCACGTTACTTGCTATATGAATTATGTCTTTGAATCTTTGAAGCTGTGTATTTCCAGCACCTCGTACCACCTCATTAGTCTCCAATATCGACCGCTATAAACGTTTCCGGAGTATCTTAGTTGTCTGTATTTATATTGCAGGCACCCAAGAGAACAAAACCCTGTTTTTAAATGGCTCTAGATATCTCGTACGTAGTTACAATACCTAAACGTATATCATGCGCTATAATGGGAGTTATTCCTCTGCGATCTGTGGGTATCCCGCAAACGTCTTTAGACGGAAAAAATAAGTACTAACGCATTATTTACGTGTTTGGTCATGTCTGGGCCTGGCCATCTGCAGGGGCAGTCACGCAATTTTCCGAATAACCCTTGTATGATTATTTTGAAACTTATTATTGCAGTAGCACCTCCCCTTCAATTAGGCTGTTCCAAAATAAATGTCCGAATTCGATCGCAAACTTTGAAGGGTCGTAACTCAGCTGATAATGAACATTTTTAATCGAAGTAAGCACCATCCGGTTCAACACACTTCTGCCAACGAGATACAAGCTTGTTGATCCCAGTCGAGTAGAAATCCTGGGTTCTGGAGGCGATGAAATCCTTAAAGGCATCTTCGGCAGAGGTCTGATCATGGAAGTGTTTCTCCTCGACGAAGTGATCCAGGTGTTTGAGAAAGTGGTAATCCGTAGGTGATATGTCTGGGGAGTATGGTGGATGAGGCAGAGTTTCGTAGCCCAGCTGATTCAGTTTGCGTACGGTGAGATGTGCGACATGCGGTCGGGCGTTGTCGTGCAGCAGAATCGGCCCCCTTCGGTCGACCGATGCAGGCTGAAGTTTGCGAAGTTTCTCGTGCATCGTGTCCAGTTCGTCACAGTACTTCTCCGCTGTGATCGTTTCACCAGGTTTCAGAAAGTGGTAGTGCACCACTCCTGTTGAAGTCCACCATACAGTGACCATAGTCTTCTTCGGGTGAGCGCTTGGCTTTGGGAAGTGCTTGGGAGGCTCATCTCGGTCCAGCCACTGCGCCGATCGTTTACGATTGTCGTACAGGAGCCACTTTTCGTCGCACGTAACAATACGGTCGAGAAAAGGGTCGTTTGTGTTGCGTAGAAGCAATGCGGAGCTGATCTCGTATCGGCGAGTGCGATTACTCGCGGTGAGTTCGTGCGGAACCCATTTGTCCATCTTCTTCGTCTTTCCAATGTCGTTCAGATGACGGGAAACGGTTGCGATGCCAACAGACAATTCTTCCGCAAGCTCTCGGACCGTTACATGGGGATCACGTTCCACCATAGTCTTCAGAACGGCGTCGTCAAGAGACTCTTTCCGACCTCTACCTTCCTGTTCTTCGAGAGTCTCATCTCCGTTACGAAACTTTTCGAACCAGCGTCGAATGGTGCGATCCGTGACCGATCCTTGGCCGAACGCAGTGTTGATTTTATTCGCCGTTTCGGCAGCATTAGTTCCAAGTTTGAACTCGTAAAGAAAAATCGGACGAAAGTTGCGTTTCTCCATCGTTTGCTTTGGCAGCTACAGGAACGTTACGCTGAAGATAAATAAAAAGCAACTAAGTGGCTTACATAGAGAAAGGTTTGCTGAAAAAAAAGGTATATAACAATTAACTGGTTATCGCAAAATTGACGTATAATGATAGACAAAACATTACATTTCGAAAATCGGACATTTATTTCGGAACAACCTAATATATGTGATGCGATGAAATATTTATGGAGGAATAATACTCTAAAGAATAATAGGAGGAATAATACTCCATCAGCTGGAAAAACTCGGCATTTCACCTATAACGAACATTTTCAAAGTGACAATTCTTCAATTAACTTTGAAGCAAGAAACTTCTTACCTCATTCAATAGCAAAAACGAAATCCTTGGATATATTTCGCAATGTTGATTTTAGTCGAATGCACGGAAGGAGGAAGCGTCGGAAGGCCGAGCTCCCGTTGTAGGGCTCGAAGGCGACGTAGAGGAGGCGAAGGTGGAAGAAATTGGCTTCGGGTCTTCTTTCTCGGATAAAAGCATTCGGAAGAGATTCGTCTGTCGGGTCTACGGTATCCTCAGCATCCAGCTGGTTTTCACCTTTGCTCTGATCGCTCTCTTCGTTTTCAGGTAAAACTTCTTTATAGCTTCAGGGTTGTGATATGAGAATCAAGGGAGTGCCATTGATTCTTGAATTTAATGAATGGGAAGAGCTAAGGCTGCTTCAGCCATTTTCGGAAATACTGACCATAAGGCAAAAATCTTGAGTGTTAGGCAATACTTTTTTTTCTCGTAGAAGTAGTATCGGGAAATACGCATTATTGCACTAGAGAGTGCAGTCAATGAATTTCCTGGCGTTAGACGTACATTCTTTAATCATTACTCTCTTATTCGCTAATAACAATGCGAGTTATGGAGTAGGTCAGTTCCAAAGTTACTGACGTAACACCAGACTCAAAATGAAAGCATGTATTATGTTATATCTCAAAGATGGGTTGGTACAGAAATTCTGTTTCAACAGTACCTCATAGAGAAAAGCAACCTGTACCTTTTCCGGTGAAAATTTTGTCATTTCTCCGATGGATGAAAAAAAGGAAGGCCATTCAATTCGTGTTACTGACGTCGCACTTTAGACAACGGTTTTCGTTCTGCTGCTTCTCTTTCAATTTTGTCCGATTTTGTTTGACCTGAAGCTTTCATATCTTCAGAAAAGAAGACATAGAGCATTATTCATGCCAAATGACTTTTTGTAGCTCAAAAATGAATTGGCATGGAGAATTTCCCAGCGTTACTGACGTAATATGTAAGTTAAAAAGAGAGATTCACCAATGTAAAATCCATTCAAATGGAATGAAGTAATTGGAAAACTATACCGCTTTAGGTGATCAATGTTAGATGGAGCTTATTTGAACGAATGTACTACACATACAATGCAGGCAAACATGAGCTGGATAATAAATGTATTTTTTACCACTTTTGTCCCAATTTCTCTGGAACTGCCCAGTACATAGTGCCACAGCAAGTGCTTCGGTCTTTTGACAGGCATGCCGTGGAATGTCTTGTTTTAGTTCAGGATTAATTTAAGGCTTGAGCAGAAAAGGTATTTAGTCAATGAGTTATTTGTTGTATTTTCGGGCTTCATGAAGTGGAAGAGGATGACTATGAAAGAATTGTGAGAATCATGAACCTCTTTCATCTCGAATCACTGAATATTTGTTCGTTTTCAGGAATCCACCTCGCGCATTCCATGTAAAACCCAATTCTCTGCATGTTCTTTACGTCACATCAATATGTTTCTAATGAAATCTTTTATGCTATCCTTTCTATTACAGTGATGGGATTAAGACCTTCATCTTTGAAAACATGTGGATGTATTGGACTGCATAGTGAGTTCTCAAAGTGTTTCCTAAAAATTACCTCAAATCTTTCAAGAATCATTGCGAGGCGTCCGTCTCTCTCTCTCCCTCTCACCTTTCTCTTCTACATTGTCTTCTACATTGTCACAGCGGTATATTCTTCGTCACACTTCTCGTCCTGGTCTGCTTCTCAAGCTTGAGGCGGAAATACCCAGCGAATGTGTTTGCCCTCGCTATTTTCGTAAGTTCTGTGGATCTTTGATCTCTCAGCCATGGATTAGAGTTGGTAGTGTTTGCTCTTTGCACTGCATGATTTCAGTATGCGTTTACGTACATACTAAAATATATCCGTTGCGGCTATTATACCCTTACCTAGCTAGGAAAAATCAAGCATGTAGATCACAATACCTTGCATGTTTCTTACCATGAAAGGAACAATAATTGCGAAGCACCTTTCATAATTTCCCCTCTACTTATCAATGCAGGGTCATGCAAAAGTTCCCGTACACTTTGATTAGCGCTTCGATTCTCTTTAGGCGTCGTAGCTCCAGAGAAAAAATGTCACATTTAGACTGCAATTTACTACGATGAAAAAACATTTCGTATCAAAAATGTCCGTAGTATTAAAAAAAACACATCAGAATTGCTAAAAATCCGTTGATTAGTGAAAAAATTAGATATTCAAAGTGTTCGAGAACTTTTGCCCAACTCTGTTTAGATATCTCAACCATGGCTCGAGTGAGTCATAAATCATCAAAAATTTTCTCCTTTGAACGTGCATGCAGAGCCCAACCTCTCGCATTCGCTGCTATCTGATCGAAACAAGGAAAATTCTTAAGTGGACCAGAGAATAACTTTCAAAGGTCTACAAGGCATGTTGCCTCTCCCTCCTGCCCCAATAAATTTTCGGCTTGCAACCTTTAATGATAAATTTCTCGTGAACGTATGGATCAAACATTTTCGTCCCATCCGCGCTTTTTTGTCTTGGAAAGCGCTAAGCTTGTCGATGATCTTATGCACGAACATAAGTTTTCATTTCTATTGAAACTAGATTAATTTCTAGGAAGAGGAAACCCGTCACTGATTATATACATAAGAAAATGTTTTCAGTTGGAGAACAATGGTGCATGCAAGAACGTCCGTGTGGAAACAAAATAGGGTAAAGGCACCAGTTTGTGGACGGGTTAAGGACATTTTCCTCTGGAGAATTGAAGTACAGTCTTTGCTGCGACCGAGAAACCGCATGATTGGTTTCAATGGTAGGCAACGAATCATAATTTGAGGCCCATGCCATAAAATAAAATATTAAAAAGGCGATTTTTCAACAATAGATGTTTAAATGGATGTGTGGCCTGGTCCCAGTTTCTGGACGTCCATGGACATAGTTTGTGGACACCAGTTTTTGTCAACAATTATGAACGTGCGTAGTCCGAATAGAAAAATATGGGCATGAAATATGTGCAGCAGCTTTATTCATCTACAATGATGTCCTATTAATAAATATCATTGGAAATGTTAATTATCATTATTTGGAAGGAAGGAATTACAGTATTTCGGATTTTTTCGCTGATTACTGAATCAGATAATCCATCCTGTTGCATGGAAAATGAACCTGGTTTGTGGGCAATAGAGTTAAAAATGTATTTTGATATGAAAATTACGTTTGAATCTAAGTATATTGTTTGCAGCGAAGAAATATTTTTCAAATCACAAATTCCAATAAGTCTAAAACTAGCATACACAAAGCGCATAGGAACATTTTTAAAATTATTTTTCGTAAAATCCTCCCTGAATTGCAGCGACACTTCCAAAAAAAATCCAATTCCTTCATCCCTTTCCCAGAACAACTGTTTGGCTGTGTTTTTGAGGAGAACCTTTGCGTGAGGAATTTATTGCCCGTTTCTTCATACAACATGGCAACAATTACGATTTAAATGGGCCAACTGTAGATTATTTTTATTTCTTCACGTCTAACATAGCTTTTGAGTTTCACCTTCCTAAAAAGAACCAAAATGGATTGATCACTATATCGTCAAGGATTCATGTGGACGCAAATTATAATGATGGGCCTTTGTCGGATTTCAGACGGGGGCATTAGCATTTATGGCGGCTACAATCTCGGCATTCCACAAAACCGAGATTGTGCTTATGGCATTTGGAATCACGGCTGGAGTAACCATATTAGTTTCCATCTTCGCCGCTGCTACCAAGGTACGACCCTGCTTCCTAAAGGAAAATTGCACATTCAAAAGCTATTTATGGAGCTATTTTCGGTGCAAAAGAAATGCTAACTGTAACTGAAAATACTCCGTTTTTTGCAGTGGGACGTGACAGGGGGCTGCCTTTGCCTCTACATGTTTTCACTAGTTATTTTAGCGTTCGGTGTAGCTGCAATCACAATATATGTAACCGACCCAGAATCAGGACGAATCCCATATGTCTGTTATTCCGGTCTCTCTGCGCTACTCTTCACGATGGTGAGTATCGAAACATGAGTCTCGAGTCCCCTGCATCTTTTTCTTTCTCTCATTTAATACACGGATTTCATGAATAGTTATGAAACAAAGCTTGCGACCTTCCAATTCATTTTCTTCGGACGAAAAGGGGTTACAAGTGTGATTCACACCCAGTTAGAGACTTCCGATGGTTTGAATGAAAATAAATGATATTCCTAAATTGTGTAGAAGGGAACGACAATTCTACACGATGTTTTAATAAAGAAAATGCAAAATCAATTTCGCTAATAACGTCAGCAATTTTAATAGTTCGGCACAATGTTTTAAAGACGACACGTTAATAGAGTAATGAAGGGAAGTACTTAATTTTAGGAATATTGATCCTCAATATCACATTCTATACCAGGCCAAACTTAATAGGTAAAAAAGGGTGCCGTACAAGCCCGCAGTTGCGTTCGCTTCAGTCAGTGAAGTGAACGGAAGTCTGTGAGTGTCTTTCCAAATTGTCTATAAGGCAGAGGGAGTGGTGCTTTCCCTTCGTCTCCTCATTTGATAACGATATGTTTGTCAGATACCAGCTATAAATTCTTTTTTGGAATTGGTCAGAAAATGTCGTCATCAAAACAGGTGACGAAAGCAATACGACCTCTGCCTCTATGGTAAGGCATGCACCAACTTTCCTTTGTTTCACTTGATGACGCAAACACATCAGCAGGCATGTACGGCGCACTTTTTTACCTATCAAGTTACGAACTCGCATGGAACGTGATAAAATTTGACAATTTTCTGTAAATTAGGCACTTCCCTTCTTTATTCATATGCAGTATTTAAAAAATAGCATTGATCTGGTGTATAAGTATTGTATTACTAGCGAATATGGTTTTTTTAACACCGTGTATTAAATGGAACTGCATGTTTTGAGGCATCTTATATTGTACAATACGTTAATGTGACGGGAGGACAGGAGTGAGGATGTCGGACTGTCGAGCGAGGATATTCGTATTTTCATCAAAAATTATTGTAACCATGAAGAATGCTTTTTCCTTAAGCTGATGGGATGATACTGATGTCACGATTTTTTTCCCCTGTAGTATCTGGCGTATGACACCCAGCTAATTTTGGGAGGTCGGAAGCACGAGTTGAATCCCGAGGAGCATATATTTGGAGCTCTCATGCTCTACCTCGACATTATTCTCGTGTTCCTTTATATTCTTGGAAGTGCTAGAAACTGAACCCTGACCATGTTTACCCAACCCTTCCGCCTTGGAAAAGGTCCCTTTTTCCCAGTCCTTTTTTCTTTTTCTTGCTTTTTTTTAGCATTCTGGAAACATTTGGCTTTTGCTTTTTGTACGAACATTATTTTTCGCTATCTGGTAATATAAGAGTGATTTTGAAAATGTGTACGGTTCTTAATTGAGACGTCTTGAATTCATTACCTTTCAATGTCCGAAGGAGTACGTGCTGATGTCTTCAGGAAAAATTTGAAATTAATGCATACTTTAGCCAAGTTCTTTAGCTCCTGGGGCTATCAATAACCAAATTCGTTTTTGTCTTACCTTCCAGTGTGTAGCATCTCCTTCGGTCAGATCTCGAGCAGGTTTTGGAAACAGTACCATTTTATTACTCTTCCGACTATTTTCCACATTCGAAATTTTCGATGCCGTCCTTCATGTCCCATCGTGGAAAGTTCAAGCGATTTAAGGGCCGCTGGCATTTAAGGGACGCAAAATAATTACCCTCAACCTCTGTAGTTCACGTTAACTCTACCTTCCGGGATTTCTGACCTTTTATCACAATCGAAGGCACCAGTTCTATCGCCACAGTCGCTGCTCTCGATTGGAGTCTTTGCTGCGCTTCATGGGATCCACGCCCTCTGGACTGTTGCATTTCCCCCTAAATTTGACGCTCTGGGGCAAATTCCATTGGTCCATAGCGTCGTCTGTGATACCTTTATGCTAAAGGTCTCCATTTCCTGTTTTTAGTTCATCGCTTCCGACTTGGAACTCCGAGAAGGGTTCGATTCTGGTAGTGTCTTTGGTGTCCATGCGGTTCCAATATCCTACTACTACCAATTGCAGTAAGATTGGGTGAGAAAGGTAAAGCCGGTGAATTTTTGAAGTCATTATGGAAGGCTTCAATAGAGGTAACGAAGAAAGTCACTTCTAACTCATACAGTCCTGCGAGGAGATCCCGTCAGGCTAGGGTCAGGGCTGAGGTCGAGCCTGATGTGCTATCTTCTAGTCGTGAGGAGCTTCAAAGCTTCAAGTCGAACACTCAGGTCAGATCCTCAGATACAAAAAAACTTAAAATCCATTATTTCTTCTCTTTGGGACTTAATGTTGCAATGTGCCATTAATTAAGTATAGATAAAGAAGCGCTCCTGCGCTAATTCTACCTGCCATATCCAATCACATTTTTTAGGGGAAAATGAGGATATTTTACTAATAAATCGATACATTTAGAATCATCATTGAAGAATATATATTAGTTTTCTAATATTCCTGAAGTTTGATCATCACGGTGAAGCGGAAGATCATTTGCGAATTCCTACGACGAAAGATAGAGAAGCTGTGTTGCGTACATGCTTGAAGGACGGGGATGGACCCACTGAAGCGGCTGAATGATTATAGGATTTTTTCTTTTTTGCAAAATGCATTGACGTTGAGAGAGTAAGATGCTGAGAATGTTTATTTTCTGAAGATACATTCACCACAAAAGCGGGATAAATGAGTAATTTGTCGTTCTATGAGAGTGTTTCTTTTTGACCTGTGATCGCATATCCATGAATCCTTCAATCATCCGACAGATCTCCGGTCTGTATTCCTGGCCTATTACTCAAGAAATGACCAATTACATGAAGTAGGTCTCAATTATGTCTCCATGTCTGTGAGTCAATATCGTCTTATCTCTGGTCTTTCACGAATAAAAGTCTCTTAGGGCCACTTCCTGGTGAATCTTCTGACTTTTCATAAGTAGAATTCTCATTATTCATGGTAATCTTGTGATTCATCCTTTTCTCTTGTTTTCTGATGGTCAAATTATGATACTCAAATTCCCGACGTTCATATAACATGAGGCAATTGACATTCTGCCGGGAGTCGTGATTACGAGACTTCCCACCCCGATAACTATGTTGTATAATGTACATGTATATGCATAATGTATAAGTATGAAGCATGTACCTATGTTATACAGTATATGCCCTTCCGTCATCAGGAACCTCCAATGACGCTCAAATGTTTGATTCTTCAATTGGGAAAGCGGAAGATTGCAGGTTTTAGCTTTTCTTACTTCTGTGATCTACAGGACGTTGAATAGCGCGACGTGAGGCCTGGAAAACTATTTGCGATTCATGACAAAAAAATGATGAGAAAATTAAGCCAAGGGTGAGAGAGATGAACAGAGAGAGAGTAAAGATTACCCAGTTAAATAGACATTTCAAGAAAGCGAAATATGAGTTTTCCGTTCTTCGTTTTACATCGGATATAACAAGTACCCCACGAAGTGAGCATGACGTCAACTGTCTGACCGTACTGATCCCCTTTCTAAGAATGTGTCAACCTTGTCGCCCATTTTCAAGTAGAATAGGACGGATTGGCCTGGCGTGAACATTGCACCAGAACTGCCTGTTTTAGCCAGCACGGAAGCAGTCACCACGTTGCCTGAAGCGTATCCTAGTATTTATGCTAGTCCAGCAATGAAAATGGAAAGAATAGATCCCATCGACGGGTGCGATGAAAATTCCTTTCTTCGGTTCAATTGCATTGCCAATGTTAACCTCTGTCCCATCGAAAGGTATTGTGCCTTCTGTGCTATAGTCGCTTGTTCTAAACGCATCGAAATAAATGTTTTTGACT
This sequence comes from Darwinula stevensoni, assembly GCA_905338385.1. NCBI lineage: Eukaryota > Metazoa > Arthropoda > Ostracoda > Podocopida > Darwinulidae > Darwinula > Darwinula stevensoni. The sequence continues at coordinate 47,479 of CAJPEV010001076.1, forward strand.
GCAACACGAGCACCTATCTCCACCTGGAACTCCGGATCACCCTCTTCTAAATTCATCCGACAAAGAGTGACATCCAATCGTCCTTCTTTCCTGCTAGTTAGGTAGTAGCCCGTGTGAATGTTTCCAGCGTGGCGAAGTGATGAACATGATTCGGTTGGATTCTTCGCTCGTGGTGCCCGACCGCTACAAGCCAATCCTCCTAGAGAGTAACTTGCTTCCTGACGCTCAAACTGCAGCCCTCCAAAACGAATCTCCACTAGAGGGAGTGCTGTTGTATTAGTTACTGCTCCCGAATCCGATTTCGGCAGGGGTGCTTTGGCATCGCAAATGCAAGGCAGGTTCGGGTCAACGCAGTCTTGGGTGAGTCCACATTTGCAAACGTGTTCTCCTGCATTTGATCCATGCTAGTAGAACTGAGGCTGGCCGTGGCGATCCACCCACCATGCGTAATGTACGGCTCCAGTAGTCAGAGAAGCCGAAATGCAGTCGTACTGAAACGAAAAATACTTTGATAAGTTGGGACTCTTCTTGCTATTACAATGGAAAATCAATTATAATTAGACTAAAACCTCCATCAAAAACCATGATATCTGAAGTATTACAAAAAAATTTAAAAGAAAAATTTTTTTTATGGAAGTAAAGAAATACTTTGTAAAATTGATCTTACTTTGATTCCTTGGTGGCAAGAAAGTGACTGATCGATCAATGCAACCATCTGCTTGAGCGATGCTTCGTAGGTAACATTTCGACTATAGCAGCCAGGAGAAGCACAACGAACCACCACCGTATCATTTATTCATGGAATCATGTGGAATAATTGTGGATGCTAGATATTAAAAATCGTAGTGTCCATTAATACGAGCATATCATAAAGTATAATCCGTCAAGCTTATTCTGGTAGGATTTATTTTGCCTTGCTGACCTGTTTCCATGTCACAGAGAACTTTTATGGGTGGATCACCAACAAGAGCTCCGTCAGGATCCACGAAGTATTCTCCAGTTCGTGTCACCTCCAGGTCTGCCAACGTCTGACACGTTCGGGGAGCTGCGACAAAAGTATCAATATATTCCGGTTTTCAGTTGGAAGAACACACGCACTAATGAGCAAGGACTTAACAAATGAAGACGACATTTCCCTGGCATTTCATGCAGAATTTGAAATTCGGGTAAATACATCATGTCATATCATTGCCTGGAATATGCGATTGGCTGAAGTGCTACTGTTACCGCTGCCTGAACTGTTCACTATGTGCAGGCGAATCACTCGTTCTAAGGTGGTGCTAGCGATTAAATTAACTTCCTGTAAGAAGCAGCACGCAGCAACAAAGTTCCTGTCTGCAGAAAACAAAAGCTACGAGTTAGTGCAGAATGCTCTCTTTATTTGAGACCAGTGTTGGATCATGACGCGAGTTTGACTTTTTTTTTGACAAGCTGTACATTTTGGTTCAGGGAGGAGGCATTTGTTTCACAACGGAAAAATGCTCCTGCTACAACTCACACTTTAGCACCAGTGAGCAACACTTTCAGAGCCTCAGGATAATGTGGTGGCGAGACATTTTCTGGAATTAGTCGCTAGCATTGTGCCGCACATGTACTAAATTCCCATTGTGCCTTCGAACAAGTTCTTGGAAATGGTCCGTACTGTTTCAGAATCATTGGTGTACGGGTAATGTGGTGGCGAGGCATTTTCTGGAATTAGTCGCTAGCATTGTGCCGCACATGTACTAAATTCCCTTTGTGCCTTCGAACAAGTTCTTGGAAATGGTCCGTACTGTTTCAGAATCATTGGTGTCTGTACTATATGCTAACGCTAATAGCACATGAACTAATCGGTGATGCAAGAGTATCGAATGTGCTTGGGAGACGAAATCAGCAAAGTCGTCTTGAGTCTCATGAAAACGTGTTTTCCCATCACTTGCACACAAACAGAAAACTTGATTTTAAAGAATCCGCTTCCACGGAAATCTTTCATATTGATTTTTCAATTTCATTTACGATGAAGACGTTGAAACTTGGATAAACATGATATTCAGTGTGAAAATGTTCCCGACATGATGTATACAACCCTCCTTCCCCTAGCTTCGGTGAAAGGCCATTACAACATCAGCACCTAATATCTGCCTCTCGTTCCATTGCAATAGTTTATTACTTGTGGGGCTTTGGAGCCCGTTGTCTGGCAGTAACAAGGAAAAAGACAAAAGTTTCAACCCCTAATTCATTGGGGAAATTACATCGTCTGGCTCAATGTAGTGCAATTATATGGTAACAAAATGACATGGAAAGAAGGTTCACCTTCATGTCTGCTCCTTAAGATGTGAATGAAATTAATTCACTTATTAATGAGAATTGCAAGTACAACTGAAGTCTTTAATTTTAAAAATTTGCATTTGCCTACCTACATATATGAAAGCAAAATGGACCACGCTAAATCAAATAATGAAATACTTATATGGCTTCTGAGTGGCAAAAATATAATGTTAAACGCGCGTCACTTCACATCTATCTCAAGAAAAAAAAAACTGGAATAACCATGATCGACCACAGAAAGCCTCGGAACCTTATCGCCAGTTCCAGTACTGCACTTAAGGTATGTGTTTTTATACCTGGTTTCTCAGTTTTATGTTCTTTTATTCATAAAATCCTTGCAGGAGCATTCGAGCCGCAGCGAGGCAATTAATGTGGTAATTAATAATTATTATATTTCATTATTTTACTCGTGACTTAAATGCAGGTCTCTATTAATTGGTTCGATTATGTTTTGTGATTCCATCTGATGATGGTTATGATGTAAGTACCTACATTTCAGTAAGCAATATTATGTTCATCAACAAATTAAACTTCTCTCACCTCCTCCATCCAGAATGCAGGGAGTTCCATTGTGGGGAAGTTCTCGAATGTTTGGTAACCATCAATCGATCGTACTTTGATGCTGGTCTGTAGCCTTCTCCTTGCTTCCAATATGAAGCCGCCACTCTGAAACATGATTTTGAAAACGCAAAGCACAGGTAAATTGAGTCAACTCCTTTCAACTCTTTAATCTTGTAGTATCATTCGAACCGGTTCAACAACAATAAAAGTCTCGTGAGTATCCTTGTTGGGTGAAATTCCATGGATGAGGGAAGCATTGAATCCAGTTTCTCCTGCGCCTTCCGGTACGTAGAAATGTGGAGAGGACATGATCACGGGTTTTCCTGGACATAGTTTAAAAGGCTCCGTGTCTGAATGTCGACATGGCAATTTTCAGTGCTCATGCTGAAGCATCCAGCAGTTACACAGTTACCATAGACGCTTGCAGAGACGTCAAGAAGTCCAGCTCCGAGGCATTCGCCGTTCACACAGAAGCATTCGTTCTCCGGACGAACATCAGTTGACGCGACAGCATCGGGGTGAATAACGAACCGATATCCTAGGTGACCCCCGACTTCCACGTCTTTCTCATACTTGAAGTGAATGGACCTTGAAGAAAACCAAATCTTACTTGTAAATCCCTTGAAGATGGTTACATCAACAACATTAATTTACTTCGATGGATTTCCTCCTGGATTGAAAATGGACCAGTGCATCATTGGGAATAACTTCGCAGCATCGACGGAATACGTGCGTTTAAGGGACAGCGGCCGAGATTCTAAAAATTGGGCAATAACGGTACCTTCTGACAAAGGTGAAAGTTTTGAACTTAAGGAAATATAACCTTAATTTAATAACATTGATAGTATTCTGTATGGGTGCGTAAAATGCATGTAACTGCCTTCTTATTCTGGTTCATCTCCACCCACCCATTTTCGACCAATCCTAGAGAGAATATTTCTTTTAATTTAATGGACAGTGTTTAACCTCTGCATACAGGTGCTGATGTCAACACCTGTGATTAAGCACCTGGAAACTGCCACACAAGTAATCTCATATTGCTTAGATATTGTTCAGGTGTGCCTTGGATGGAGAAATATTAGGAATATCCCAGAAAAATCAATTTTTAAATGAGCACTTTTTGCAAAATAATGTTCACAACTACTGTAGATCCACTTCCCTCAATTCTAATGTCTGTCTGTTCTGTAGTGACTGAATTTCGAAAATTTTCCTTTACGCAGCGCTGATATTAACTTTAAACGTCGTGAACTGGCATGAAACATTTCGTTAAAGAAGCTGTCTCATTTTCTTTGGACGATACTAAAATGAACTTACAGCTAGAAGAAAAATTAGACTGAAAAGACTGGAATGTGAAGATATTCGTTGATAAGTAATCAAGTACCTGAAAATACTGAGTTGCAAAACTTGTTGACTTACGAAGAATAAACAAAATTTAGAGTTATTGTATCCACATGGTTCTTGCTGAAATTTTCTTCAGCATTGAAGAAATGGTGAATCTACGACGGTTCAACGTTGACATGACATGTCACAACAATCAATTTAATTCATGAGCATGCGCCATTTCACGACTGAAGTATTATTTGAGTATCATCTGGACACGATATCCATCCTACGAATTCGCTTTTTTAAGATCCCCACATCCAAGAACAATGCGAACTTGGTACCTAGATGAGGAAGAGGCACCTTATTCCCCCGGAAGCAGGAGGATGCCGGTGTCAACACTGTAATGTAATAAGAGGCTAGCCCCATTCCATGCTCCCTTCGTCAGTGATCATGTTTTGGATTCATCCTCGAAGACAGGGCGGTGAGGTCTCATGGAGTAATATGACTTCGCACACTTTTTTGTGGCCATCACCTTGCTTAGAATTATACTGGGTCTTCTTTAGTTGGGCTGCCACATTGGTCGAATATATCCAGCAAGTCAAATACCTTTCCCAGCGTCGTTTGCGGAAAAAAAAATTAAGTACTGCTTCAAAATACTCGAGACGTACAATGATTGCAAATGTTAGGTAAGTACAGTAAGTACAAATACATGTTTCACAGTGAGGAAGGGTTTCTTGTTCGCGTGTCTCGCCAGACCCCTGTTGATGTAACGTTGACCGGACGACCTTCTCGCAATATTGCTTTTTTCAACTTCGAATCAATGTTAATGTTAAACGATTTATGCCATACGAAAGGCATTGTTCTAATTAATATTGGACTAGTGCTAACACGGTGAATATGTTTTACGTGAGTCTGTCCTTTCTTTGGATAACCTATGGTACTTCGATAGGTGCCAAAGAAATTCACCACACACAGATTGTCAGGTTACGCAGCAATATAAAAAAACCACAGATTCATATGGAAAACACTAAATGATGACCATATACGATCAAGACTATCCCAGAGAAACATTTCTGCATTTTTAATAAGGGAAATATAACATATTTCAGGAGGTATAAATATTCAAGGTTAATTAGAATATATCTAGCTCGTGTCGTCACGTCACTTCTCCTACACCAAGCCCTTCATGGCATATCTGAAACACGTCGGTGCCTAATTCGGGAAATAGGTATCATACAGTGGGGATTGAAATCCTTGTTCTTAGTTATGCAAGCCGAAAATGCCATTGTTTTTTTTTTTTGATACGACGAAATTTGAGTTTCAGCCACTGTCTTATTTGCTCTAATTCGAACGTTCCTCTTGAAAGAAATACTTCTTGGTAGATCGGCTGAACTAATTGCAAACACTGCTGGAGTAAACATAAAAAACTAAGTTACTTTGACCGTGAATGCTCCAGGATTGAATGAATGTGGGTGGATAAACAGTGATGGTCACCGCGTTGAATTAATGTGGTGTAACAAGGATAAAACAACAGTGATACATTCGATCAGCAATGATTCCATCCACAGTCAACAATGATTCAACGCCTCATTCGAAACACGTCGGTGTCTATAACGGGAAGAAAAATACCAGATTTGTTCAGATTTCGAATTCCTGCTTCACGTCTTGTAAGCCCAGCATGCCATCAGGCGAGCCACTGACCTTGAACTTAGAGGATATAATGAGATGGAGGTCCATCAAGTTTCAGTTAAAACACCACGAAAGTGTGATGCAAAACTTCCTGAGATGTAAAGTTTTGCATCAATGCTGCCCATTCAAACTGTTGCACATGAAAAGCAGATACTTTGCATGAATGTGACTACTGAGACAAGGAGTTAAATAACAATGTTAAGTCTCGATACATCCCCTACGGGAATTTTTCGAGGTGCGATGTTTTGAAAAAAAAAATTGTCGTGGCGAATTGGACAGGAATTGGAAGGATGAAACTTGGCACATGTATATAAGCAAAATTATATTAGAGAGCTTAGGGAGTATTCAACTTTCGTGGTGCATCCCCTCTGGGCATAGCTTTTGCGTGGGTCGGCTTTTCCAAGCATGTTTTTTCACCAGTGAAAAGAGCAAACGCATAATATTAAAACTTTATGGGCATGTAGTTCACCGGGTAGACATAGGAAAATAGCTGCCGCACGCATCACTTACGTAATGTTAATTTAAGGAAAAATTAAACTTTTTAGTACGTCTCCTCAGAGGACAGCTTTTGGGTGGGTCGTTTTTCCAAATACATATTTTCCGCCATCCTCCGAATTTTTTTTTTTGATCCAACGAAACAAAGACAACAAATTTAAACTTCCCTCAGAAATACCTGTTTGATTGCTGGGTACAGGAAAAATACCTACCTTTGAAATATGTCCCCTTAGCGTAGATTACAGGAGGGAAGTATTTCAAAATGTGTTCTCCACCGTCACAAAAAGGGACACAAAAGAAGATTTCAAGTTAGGCACACTAGATATCATAGAAGTAATGATATCGAAAAAAATGAAAACGTTCGTCCCCAAATGCCACGTATTTCAGTGGAGACGTACGTATGTTTCTTATTTCGCGAAGAATAAATGAATTAATCACTGACCAAGGTAATGGAGCGCCGAAGGTGCGACCATAACGAGTTTGTTTGCCCGAAGGGCAAGCAAACTCGATAGTAGAAATATAAAGCTTCAACAGTGATGCATTCAATCCGCAGCAAATCAACGTTGAATCAATCGTATGCGCTACATGGGTATAGCTTTGGAAACAGCATCATTAAGAAACCCATAGTGTCTTTTCACTAATACGACAAGCTAGAATTTTTAAGATAGTGTTTTTGAGATATATTCCATGTTTGCCAACAATAATAATATTCAGATGTATATATCTGATAATTGAAATTTTCATTGATTACTTGTTCTAAGAAACCAATTAGCGACACATGTCTGCCATAAAATAATAACCTGAAATTCAATTACATCAAATAACGAGTACAAATTTTCCTGATGTGTCAGTAGGAAAGGCTCGATTAAGAAAGGCGAGAACTAGGTACTTCTTGAGGAAAAAAAAACCATACCAAATCGAGCTTCGTGAACCAATTGATAGCTATAAATCTCCTCGATCATGAAGTTAGATTAATTTAAATGAATTGTCTAGTCAGTCACGATCGTCTATATATATTAGATTACCGTTGTTTGTTTTTCCTGGAACTCCTGTCCCGCTCATCGCATTCGAGCGAATCCGGTATCGACGGGAACCTTGAAGCCTCGGAAAGCTACGGCTCTAATTTTTGTCGCTCTGCGACTAAAAATCGAGGAGCTACGGCATCTACTGTCGCACAATGGCGGGACTAAGTTAGCAGCTCGGTGGTAGCGCGTTGGCCTCCCGTGACGTGGACCACAGTTCGAAACGCGGCGGAAATGCTTCTTTTTTCCGAGTCTAGTCCCCTCCGTTCTTAGTATTGGAGACCTCCGAGCACACAGCATTGCCATTTTTGCAAATGAAATGTTATACTGTATAATGCCAATGATGGAAGCTGAAAGAGGGCTTTGCTTCCCCGATGTCACAATAGAGTGGAGCGCCGGACTTATATTTACGCGGTCCCCGGCTCTGTGTGACATACGTGATGTCTGCCAAAGAGAAGCCCGTGTTGTCCAGGGAGTGCGGTCGTGGTGGGAATGGGAAATGATCACGTAGGACCTGAGTGCCATGTCAATGAAATATGGTAGTTTTTCGAAATTCTAGGGATGCCTCCTGGCCCGGATCTACCTTCTCTCTCTCCCTCTCAACATAAATCTGAAGCAATTATGAAGTTCACGTCTAATATTCGGTGCTATGCCTTGCAAATTCACGGCTTCCATTGCTCATCCTTCCAACTTCAGGAGGCCAAAAATGACACTGCCTGTGACTCATTAATTTTACGACGTCGCTGCAGAAAGAGACCCGGGCAAAAGAATGTATGCCAAAATTGATGAACAGCAACGTGGAACGGTCGACATCATCCATGAGAGCATGAGACAAAAAAACGGTGATTCCTCCAGGTGTTTCTACATTGGCGGACCTTGTAGAATAGGAAAGACCTTTCAGTATAATACGCCAATCCATTTCGTGATTGGAGAAGGAAAAATCGAATTGCCTGCTTCATCGACTGGAATAGCGGCAACTTTGCTGGAGGAAGGAGGAATTGCCCACTCCAGTTTAAAATTTCCAGTGCCGATTATTGAAAATTTAATTTGCAATGTCCGTCCCCAAGCCCAGGAAACAAATGAATTGAGCTCTTCCCGGCTCTCGATATGGGATGTAGCGCCCATGGTTCCTTCTTACGCCATCATCGAACCCTCGATAGAATGCTTCCCGGCATAATGAACGGCAAAGTGCCTTTCGGCGGGAAAATCTTGGTTCTTTGTGGCGACTACGAACAAGTTCTTTCCGTTGTTCGCCGCGGAAATGAGTGAACCATCTGTGCTGCTTGCCTGAAATGTAGCTCTCTTTAGCCACTTTTTAAGATCTTGAAATTATCAATGAACACGAGAGAGGAATGGGAGCAGGAGCTCTCAGAAAGGCTATGGTCTGGCGGAGAAGGTCGATTTTGAAAGAGATTTCTGATTACATTGTTGCGCTACCTCAGAAATGCATGGTTAATGGCAGCTTCAAAAACATTCCCCATGGCGAAAGCATAGATCCCGTACATCCCATTGATTCAATGCAAAACGAGGCCATCCTTTGCCCCAAGGATGAATGGTACTTGAATCGAGCGAGGAACTTCTAACTCGAGAAGCAGGAGAATCCAACATCTACACTCTTACGTGTGTGATGATCCCGAGTAGTAAAACAATTGTCCAGTGGATTTTCTCTACAGTGTGACCCCATCTGGAATGCCACCTCATGAATTAAAACTCAAATCTGGTGCCATCATCATGCTCCTTCGCAAACTCAAATAACGCAAAGCAAGGGGTATGCAACGGAACGCGTTTGATCGTACCATCACATAATGAACATAATCGATGAAAAAGTGTTTTTGGAGGTGCGAAGGGGTAACGAGTTCTCATATCCTGGATTGACCTGGCTCTTTCCGTTTCGAACCTGCCCTTCACTCTGAAGCCAGCCAGCTACCAATTCGGCTGGCTTTCCTCATTATCATCAGTAAGGCGCACGGTCAAATCTTTTACCGAAGGAATTTTCCTACCTAAGCGAGTGTTCAGCAATGGCCAGCTGTGTGCAGCTTTCTCGCGAGTCCGATATTTTGATTGCGTAGAGTTGAAGCTCCTTACCTCCACTAAGCAAGGTCAAATGAGATATGATTCACATTTCACATAAAATATTGCCTAAAATGACATTTTTAAGGCTTCACTTGATCAGCTCTTTCTAATGAAATGCAAAATTCAACCATCAAATAAGCAAATGGGCAACATTCAACGCGAAAAAGAAATCTGACACGAATACATTGCGATCGCATTCATCATTGATTACTCCCAATATCTTCATGTCGGGTCATTTGACCGGATACTGGCTCGTCTAAATAATAATACCGTTGTTGTCTGTTTGTCTGGGAACTACTCCTCTCCCGCTCATCGAATCTGAACGAATCCGGTATCAATGGAAAGCTTAGAACCTCGGAAAGTTACAGATGCCATTATCTTCGCTTTGCAGCTAAAACTGAGATACTTCGACACGCAGTCAGAAAGGAAGGAGGTAAGTCAGTGGCTCGGTGAGAGCTTGTCGGGCTTCTCTTGACGGAGGACCACTGTTCGAAACTAGGCGGAATCGGAACTCTTTTTCCCGAGTCTTGACCACTGAGGTTCCTGGAATCGGAGGCCCCCGAGCAGGAAGCATTGCAGTCTATGCATGTGAAACGTTATATGAATACAATCTCAATGGTGAAAGCCGAACCTGGGCGATACTTCCGCTGAAGGCACCATGAGGTAGAGTGGGGCGTGAAACCTACGTGATAAGCGCACGAGAGAAGCCAGGGAATGGTGTCGTTGCAGGAATGCTCCATGAAATAATACGAAAAAAAGCATGATCGATGGTCCATGCGGAAATCCATCCATCAATGCCATTCACATGGAGAATAGCAAGAAAGAGTTTCCCAAAAAACTTTATATCAGAGACACAAGGAATCTGTGACGGCTATCTATCCATGCTACAGCGGAAAATGTGAAAACCCCCTGTTCATATATCAAAGCGTTTCCCTGCGAATGCCCAATCTTTAAATAGGAGAATAATTACAGCACGTCAGTGAGTAACTTACAACTCATCGTCGAAGCTTCAGGTTCACAAATGTTCATTGAATCTCATCCTTTAGCTTACTACTATTAATTAGGGAACGCTTATGTTTTCCTTTCTATTCGAAAGAAATTATTCATTTCACTATGGAATTTTCGAACACACGTCAAGAAGGTAGCTACACTATTACGCTCGTGAAGCATTGTGTTCCCCTTCATCACTCCCTACTTAAAGTATTCAAATAGGACTAGGCTAAAAACGTTTCCCCATCCTCGTAAGATGGTATAGCTTCAGAAAGGTTTTCCGCTGTTCGCAAATGCCGGACGGACTTACGAAAACGGGAGCGTTGAAGAAGGTTATCGACTCGCTTTGGTCTCCGACCGACTCCTCTCCCGCGAAGAAGAACGTCCTCGTATCGTAATATTCCACCGTTCCGTTCTCGAACGTCCCGGTTACGTCCCTCTCGATGACCTCTCTGAGGAGACAAGAGGTCACGAAACCGACGTCCTGGTTTGACAAATGAGAATGAGATGGAGGATACCGGAATACGTAGGGACCGACTTCGGCCAGCTCCAACGGATTTCCACGCAAGAACTCATCGGCGTTGGTGACATTGAAGAACCAGAACTTCCTGTAAGTCGGAGACGGACGAGGATAGAACCTTAGAGCCTCATCCGATGTTTCCTGGCCCTGTACCATCTAAATTAGACATTCGAATGAAGCTCTGGTTTGACAACGTTTCGTCTTAGTTAGCGAACGACATCAACAAACAATTGTCATGATTATTAATAATTCCTCTTATTACCTGCGTGGCACAGACCAAGGAAATAATTGGAACGATCCAAGGACGAAATTTCCGTCCAGCGAAGTCCCTCATCTCACCGGTCCGTTTCGGTTCAACAAGTTCTCACAGCAGATCCTAAGGAAAACATCGCTTTCTCTAGGCCTAGCATTTGATGAACTCGCGTCCCAACCGTATCGAACCAGCATCGCCGAAATATACGGAGCACGCACCCGATGCGACGGCGAAGGTCTTTCTCCTCTCCCTCTCGAAATCCAAATGACAGCGACGTCCGACGACATCCGCCTCTAATCAACGTGGGATTTTCCTCGTTGGACCTGGAGGAGGCAGGAAGCTCTGATCGGGATCGTTTATGATTATCGACTTGGATGTTTTCAATGGGGACGTAGTTGGAACGGAAATTAACATTAATCGAGCTTTCAATGTATCGGGAGTTACATGAGAAGGAGTCTCCAGGTTTCATTTCAACTTTACATTTATTCTTCACCGGGGTTGATGGGGGTGCTACGGACGAGTACAACGAAGGTCTCTGAATTGCTGAAGTTCATCAAATTGAAAGGGGAAGATATCAACCAAACTGTCCTCCAGACGATGGATCCGATGGACATCAGCACTCCTAGTACGTCAGATTTTAGCTTTCAAGCGTCGTCGGTTCCAGTTTAAAGGAGGACGGCTCCTTCTCATTCAGGCATCGGGGATGGACATGGATAGCACTGCAGATGCATCCTAGATGAAACAGCCGTGTGTTCGCCAAGTGTTCATGTCCAATCTGACGCTGGGGATGGGCTTCAACGAAAACATTCAAATCACTCAGTCAGGAAGACAGAAGGCGCAAGGAAAGTACAGAGATGGAAGACTCCCCACAAATCATTCCATTTTATTCCTTGAAAAAAATGGAAATAATAAACCTATAATATGTCCTAATTCCTAATAATTACCAGTATTTTGGAAACGGTTCATCTGAGTAGGTAATATTGGAAAAATTATGGGGAAACTCTATCTCCCCGGGGTTGCGCAGAACACTGAATCTCGTTTTTGGAGGATGTGAATTTCATTCATTTTTATCCTCCCCCACCCCTCCCTCTGGGTAGCCACTGCTAGGGGTTTTTGAAGGGAAAAGACCAACCATAAGAAAGATATTGACTCATTGATGACGAAAGGGACTTTTCTGCTGTTTGGGATGCCCCATTTAGCCATCAAAAATGAAATTAGCTGTCGTTCAATTAGGCTTATAGTGCTTGCCCCGGTACAGTCCCCAGTGTTGCCGGATACCGTGCCGAAGTTATACCCAGATTCAAGAATGTTTTAACCTTCGCATTAGCGTCTGAATCTTCTGTTTTTTAATGCATGATACAATTTTTGTGCTGAGTTCATTGCGATGAGTTGTTATCTGGATATCCCTGAATTAACAGGATGGCGCGTACCATGGATTTCATGCTGCTTGAGGGCATTCTCTCCTCAGACATATTCGAGATGGTCGAGGAACTTCAGATATGCCAAACGCTCCACGTCCACTCTGAAATGGTTCATGAACGTATGAATAGGCCTGCGATTGGCCTGACGTTACACGTCCACAACCAGATATTCGGAAGACCACGATTTACCCTTATAGATGGAATTGGCGCCATGATTCCAGAATTGAGTTTCTATTGAAAAGAAAAGGTATGGCTTGGCGTGACCTAAAGGCAGCCAGTTGGCTAGGCTTCGGCCTAACGTTAGCGAGTCCCGTAGAAGGGCGGGGGCAGGATTGAAGAAATGGAAAGCGATTGAAAATTGGTTTTCGCATTACTTCATCAGACGCATATCAGCAGACTTTCACACGTCATATAAGTCACAAAATTGTATTTTTGTCTCTTTCTTTCCCCTCATTGGCAAATGCTGCCTGTTCATGTAATACATCCGGGTGCAACTCATCCAAGAGTGGGACCGTGAAACTGTATCGGTTCAGTATCTCTCGGCTGTGGAACATTTTTGAACATGAGTCACAATTGGCATGAATCACACCGGAATAGATTTCGTTATCCATCTTCATTTTCTGCGTGAAAAAAAAATTGAATTATGTGCTGAGGAAATGCAGAAACAAAGGAGAAAAAAGCTGAAGCAAGAAGGCAACTTGCATGGATGCATGGAGTAATGAAATTAGGTACTACTGAATAATACGCCGCTAAATTTGCTGCATTTGGGATTAAGTTCAAACTTGTTTAATCGCTGTGGTGGTCATAGTATTTGCTCCCCCTTATCAGTGGAGTAGGGAGAGGGGGCTGAGGGAGGGGGAGGGGGTTAAACCTCCCCAATTTCGTTCAAGCCCTCCAACTCCGGTCTAAATGCATTCACCTGACTGCCCGGCGAGATGTTATTCCCCCCATCGTTCCGCTTAGCCCCCCCCTCATTTGCCAAATACAAGTTATGCCACTGCTTCCTATACATCCAAAGGGGAAGGAAAGGGAGTTACTCCAGCCTAACTCTTAAGATACATATATTATGGGTGGACAGTGCGAATAAGGGTCTCTTGACATGCACTGTGTCTCCGGTCGGTCCACAATTTGCTGAGATGTACAAGTGATGGTTTGCCAATAATTGTCAAATCATCAAAATGTTTATTAATTACTTAAGTTTCTTTTTAAATGTTCAATTGTCCACATTAATGAGAGGGTAATCTGCCTGTCATTCAGAGAAATTCCTCTCATGCCCTACTTGCACAAAATTATTAACTACACAGTTAGCTTTAGAGTGCTGGTTCTGCGCTATGAATCTTCCCGTTTACAGGTTTCTCATGCGACGTTTGCACCAAAGATGACCGGTTGTACAGAAAGACGACTTCGGAGGCCTGCACGAATCGACTTTTCCGAATTAAATTCGATCGACCCTATTCGAATCGTGACGCGGACATAACCAGGAACGCGATAGATTTTGGAGTTGGATGGCATGAGAAGACGCAATGAAAGGCAGGGAACGCGGCCCTTACCTTGGGCCCTGGAGGACTAGCGGCCAGTCTAAACGAAGGTGACGTGGTGGCTTAGGTCTTCCGTCAGCAAGGAGCTTTACCGTAGGGTCTGTGATGCCATGGGACCTTTTCATGTAACGTGGATTTTTTATTTCGCTTTCAGGGTAGGCCAGGAGATTCCCTTTGTTACTTTTCGTCATTTCCTATCGACTACACGAGGCACTGGTTTTATTTCCTGTACCTACCATCATCAATATCGTACCTCTTGAATGGAACCCAATTTCGTTAAAATTTGTTTCATGCGTAGGACTTTTCGTTGCTTGGTTACTAAGCAATATTACTATTTTAATATTTATTTACAATGACGTCATGTACCGTCCCACAGAGCATTCCATGAATAATATCGTGCAGGATGGACCTGCAGGTACTCAAATATTCCTCTTATGGATAGTTTTCACTGTTTTTCCCTTGTGTCTTAACCTTTTCATAACTTTGAGATTTTTCAAACATGTTCGTGGGGTTTTCTTATACCACCAGAGGAAAATGTGGTCCAAGTCGCGCAAACATAAGCTGAAATCGAACAGGGAAGTCCTCATGGAGAACGCAACAACAGACATGTCGCGGAACACACGGTACACCCACCATCCACAATCTGGATTATGAAGCGCAAACAATGGAACTGTATCTATACAGGATACAGCACGTGCAATAGATTCCATGGACCCACAATCACATTTCAATATTTTCGTCGACCGGGGAAACGTGTTCCCCAGTGTGTTGCAGGCGATATGTGTCATATGGATATTTTAAGGTATTGGACCCAACAGCTGGTCCAACTGTAAACAATAGGGCGAGAAGTCTTCTTCGCAAAACCGTCGCATTCACTGCATTAGTCTTCCGACTTTCAAGTCTAAAGAAGGCTCGAAAACTCGTACAACGTATTGGGGTTCATAGAGATGCAACTACGCATGAATTCAAATCCGTTCCTTCGCGGATTCCGATTCTCTATAGTTCATTCCTCAGAGAAAAGATGCATTAGCAAAGTCATTCTCTAGTTTTAGCATATTATCTGAATATGTATTTTATTTCGAGTTGTATGTCGTCTCCTCTCGCAGTTTCCACGCAAGGTTCGAAAATCTTTTTCCCCCCCCAAATGTTTATAATTTCACCTGAAATTTGCTGCGTTAATACCGATTCTAAGGCATCTCATGTTTCTGATTATTTTTTCAATTGGACCGTGCAATGGCCAGTCATTCGGGCAACCCGGATTCTGTAAAGCGAGGCGCAATCTTAGGAAATGGCTGCTGGAGCAGGCTCATTATTCAAAAGGAAAACAAGGCACATGAGAGAAGCTTATGTATTATGGGTATCGGAACGGCAGTACCATTTCCAATATTACATATCCTAGCGACCGCCACAAGCTGCATTTATTATCAGGATGATTTTTCTCATTCCTCCACTCCAGATTGTTTTCTTCTATCTTCCTAGATATTCAGACCTGGCTGTTGGGCCGATTCACAGAGACACGATATCTGTTTTTTTTTTTTTAAAGCCGGAGCATGTGCAGTGCATGCCAACAGCTCGTGGAAAACATATTAGGCGACTGCGATTTGTCTTCCAATGATTTGTAAAGATGTACTTTATGCATTATTAGCAATGCGTTTTATTCCGTTTAAATATTCTGATTCTATTTTCACTTCCAATTTACAGGAAATGCCATCTCTCGATGATTTCTCAGCTTTGGTGACTCCTGACTAGCAAAGGGCTCAGCTTAACCATGTGAAATCCTTCATTTCTGGCTACTTTCCAAGGATGCCTGAGGAGATAATTGCTGCTTGTGAGCAATTCCGCCAGGATCTTCGATGGATGGTTAGCAATTTCTTTCAGCATTTTAGTCTCAGCTTTAGAAGACGGCGGCTGGCAATACACTCTGCTGTACTGCTATAAACCCCTGTTTGTCCGAAGTTGAAAAGCAGCTCCTTGGACTCCTACAGCAAGTTAGTGAGATCAAGGGAAACTTCAGGTGTAAGCTGAAATTTTAGAGTGCATATAGTGAAATCGACGTGAATTATTGTGTCTTGAAACTTTCCTTTATCTCACTCGTTCGCAGCCGGTCATTGGGCCAGTTGGGAAGCTGAGACAAGGCGTTGTTCTGTGGGACTCAATATGTCCGTCCAGGCATGCTTGCATCAATCTACACAGAAAATGATTCATCAGCGATGAACTAAAGATCCAGTGGTATATGGGAACTTAAAAAACTTCATGGAAGCCAATTCTGGTTCTGATGACGAGACTTTCTTTGCAAAGAAGATAAGAACCTTCAAACATTTCATTTTTAAATACTATGGATTCTGGCTCTCTCTAGTTCAGTATGAGGTGCTCCTTTATTGCTTCTGAGAGAGAAGAATGGGCCAATTGGCCCTGATCTTACGGTGACAGAATCCAAAAAAACTAAGCCGCCGAAAAGGGCCAAATGGCCGAAATGTAATATTGGAAAACAAGCCAATAAACGCGAGGCAGATGCCCAGAAGGGTAAGATGAGATTGACTTGAAGCTGACTGAGAAGATGAAAGGGAATATCGTCATGCAGGAATGACTAAATATGTGATACTATAGCATCATACAAATTCTATTCGACTGAAGCAATGGAATTCATCACCGCGGTACAATTGCCTAAATGACATAGTTCATATTATAATGAAGCATGTTGTTTGCGTTTCATGTCATGGCCGATTTGTTTGAGTTCTCAGGATTGTTGAATTCAAAATAACAACGTGAGTTCTTTATTTCATATGTCGCGCAAACGGGCGGTTAGTTTCGGTTCATCCCATGAAAAAGGCGGCAATTTTTGCGAGGTGAGGTAGAATGCGCTGAAAAAATGTTGAAGGAGGTCCTACAGGACGGCGACGGGGCAGTCGCCGAAGATAATAAAAAAAAGATTGGTGCTGTCGCGGAAGCAACGTTTGCCACTGTAGTTGCGGTGCGAAGTGCCTAAATCGGTGCTTTAGGAGGTGCTAGACGTAATGCCTTGAATGAGTGATGAACAGCACGCGGCTGTACGTAGGGAGCGTCGGGCCGCTCATACCGCTGAACAACAAGAGGCAGCGAATGCTGAGCTCGGCGATAGGAGAGTCGTGCAGCCCGCTGAGCAACTTGATGCAAAGAAACGTCGCACTCATGAATCGAAAGTCGGGGGGCGGCCGGGAATTGAACCCGAACCTCTTGCTTGCCG
Organism: Darwinula stevensoni; assembly: GCA_905338385.1. Taxonomy (NCBI): domain Eukaryota; kingdom Metazoa; phylum Arthropoda; class Ostracoda; order Podocopida; family Darwinulidae; genus Darwinula; species Darwinula stevensoni. Next base: position 64,894 of record CAJPEV010001076.1, read on the forward strand.
GTTGTGTGTGCTCTCATTGCACCAGGAAACTCTGGACATTTCGTCACGCCCTCAATGTCATCGCAATAACTATAGTCGTTTGCCGCAGCGATCAATGTCAGGATGTACATTTTGCTTAAGGGAGGGGGAATTCGTTTCACATTGCTGCCACAACGGAGAAGTACTCCTTCAGCAAATCACACTTTTCAGGCATTTTCAGGAATTATTCGTGAGTTTTATGCTACACATGCACTAGCTTCCTTCTGTGAATTCTTTTCCTTCTGTGAATTACTTCTAGTAAATTCTTTGGAAGTGGCCCGTACTGTTTCAGAATCAAGTCATACACAATCTTATATTAAGGAACTGCGATTCAAGTTCTCACTTCTCAAGAAGTCTCGATATGAAGTGAGTGGAAAACCCTCCAGCTTCCCTCCCCCCTCCCCCACCCGTCTCGCTCGCTCCAAAATGTATACGTGTCCCATCCTGACGTTCCGAGGACTAATTCTCGTTTTGTTCTCCCCTTCAAAGACACATTCGTGGATAAATTTCGCATTCAGATGAAGACCAGGAGATTCCCTTTGTTGTTTTTCCTATCGTTTCAGATTAAGTTTTGATTTCGATCAAGTTCGAGTCACTTCAACGGGAAAGAATTCGCAGACGTCCTTGAAGCTTCCATCCACTTCACGTGGCACCGTTGGCATTTCCTGAGGCAAACATCATCAATATTGCACCTCTAGGTTGTAACGCAATTTCATTAGAATTTGTTTCATGGTTCGCGCTTCTCGTTGCTTGGTTTCAAGGCAATATGATTAAGCCTCACGGCACGTGCCGTCCCACAGAGCATAGCATGAATAATATCGCATAGGATCGACCTACAGGTACTCGATGACTCCTCTACTGGGTAGTTTTCATTGTTTTTCTCTTGTTTCTGACATTTTCATGTTGACATTTTCATGTCTTGGGACGTCATGTCTGTGGATTTCATGTCTGACATGGGATTTTTCAAACACGCTCTTGGGGGTCTCCCGATCCCACCAGATGAAATTGTGGCCCAAGCCGACCGAACATACGAGGGTATGCTGAAATCGCACAGGGAAGTCCTCATGGAGAACGCAACACTAGACAGGCAGCGGAACACCCAGGGCTCCCACCATCCACAATCAGGGTCATGAAGCGGAAAATAATGGAACTGTATCCATACAAGATACAGATTGTGCAGCAACTGGACGCCAGGGATCCACAATCAGGTTGCATTATTTTTGTCTACCAGTGAAACGTGTTCCCCAGTGTGTTAGAGGTGTGCGATATATCTCGCATGTTATATGGACATTTTAAGGCATTGCACCCAACAGCAATGGGTCTTCCTGTAAACGGTAGGGCGAGAAGTCGCATTCGCTCCATTAGCTCCATTCCCTACATTCAAGTCTCATGAAGCGCTGAAAAAACAAGCTACGTCTTGTTGCAATGGCGCCTAAATTCAAAACCGTTCCATCACGGACTCCCTCTCTCTGTCGTTAATTCCTCAGAGAAAAGTTGCATTAGCAAAGACATTCTCTAGTTTTAGCATATAAGGTTGGCCAAAAAGTTCTGGAACACTTGCGAAAAAGTTGATTTTTATGCGCAAATTTATTTAAAAACAATAACAACTACTCTTCAAAATAAAGGCCATCGTTTTCAACAATCTTTTGCCACCGATCTGCAAGCATCCGGATTTGATTGAAGTACCATTCTGCCGGCTTCGAATCGAAGAACTCCTGGCACGCTTCCTCAACTTGATCAAATGACTCGAATCGGCGACCACGCAAAAAGTGCTCCATTGATCGAAAGAGGCCGTAATCGGATGGCGCAACGTCGGGACTGTAGGCTGGGTGCGGTAAGATCTCGACTTCCACCAGTTCGTCAAATTTATCCTTTGTTTTCTTGGCGGTGTGGGGTTTAGCGTTGTTTTGCTGGAACAAAGCACGTTTGCGACGAACGAGGGTCGGGTACTTCTCCTTCAGCTTGTCATAGACACGGTCCAGTTGTTGGTAGTAGAGTTCGGCGTTCACGGCATGGTCATTCTGAACCAGTTCAAAGTGAAGCACGCCCTCAAAGTTCCACCAGACGCAAATCATCACCTTTTTGCCGAAACGATCTTGAAGCGAAACTCATGGCAGATCTTGACCTCGCGGAACCCACTGCTTCTGCCTGTTGTGATTGACCATGTAGACCCATTTTTCGTCCGAAGTCACAATACGCTTCCAAAACCGATCATCCAATGGATTTTCCAACAATTGGTGGCAGACTTCAACACGACGCTTGGCTTGCGCTTCGGTCAACTCGTGTGGATCCTGGCGAGGCTTCTTGTGCACAAAATCCATTTGATGCAGGTGATTGAGCACAGTCTGATGGGACGAGACTGCAAGAACCGACGCCAATTCACGGCTGCTCGATGAAGGCTCATCTTCCAAGGCTGCCCGCAGATCTTCGTTGTCCAACGTTGATGGCTGGCCGGAACGTGGTTGATCTTCGAGACTAAGGTCACTGTAATCGAATCGTTTGTTCCATCGGGAAACAGTTGTGTAATGGACGGTTCCTTCGCCTTCAGCATCACAAATCTCTTTCGCAGCATCTCTGGTTGAAAGTCGTCGCTTCCAACAATAGCGTATCAAGACTCGAAGTTCGATTTTGTCCAATGCCATCTGAACCTTTGAGGATAAAGATGAACCCGGAACACGATAAACACAAAAACAATAAAAATTGTGCATAAAACACACAAAAAATTAACAAAAATGCGCATAAAAATAAACTTTTTCGCAATTGTTGCAGAACTTTTTGTCCAACCTAATATCTGAACGTGTATTTCATTTCCAGTTTTAGGTCGTCTTCTCTAGCAGTTTCCGCGCATGTTTCGTAAACTCACCTAAAAAAAAAACTGAAAATCCTTGATATGTACTAGCATGATTCTCAAAAGCGATGTCAATTTTCTTTAAACTTCTCATAGACATTTCAAAGGAGGTTTTCCACCGAGCTCTATGCCGTGCTTCATCGTCGCAATCTTTATTCCACCTCCCCGGAAATGTATTGCATTAATTCAAGGGCATCTCATGTTTCTGATTCTTTTTTCAATTGGACCGTGCGATGGCCAGTCATTCGGTCTGCCCAGGTATCAAAGAAGTGGTTTTCAGGTTTCTAGGGGTTAATGTGTCGAATGCGCACCTTGAAATCTAGATTCGGACCATCTCATGGACCATCTCATGGACCATCTCATGGACCATCTCTGTTTCCACCTGAAATATACCGCTTTGATCCCTATTCGAAATCAACTCATGTTACTGATTATATTCTCTATCGGACTGCGGTATGTCCCCAGTAGGCCCGTTCGTGCTAAGCTAGTCCACTCTGGGTATTAGAATCCTATACCGTTTGCCTCGATCTGAGTAATAAGTTTTCCTTTTAGTTGTACCGGGTTTCTCTTCCACTACTTAATAACCATACGGTCCGGCAGGGCCATTTCCAATATTACGATCCGAAGCGACCGGAACTAGCTCCAATTTTTGTCAGGATGGGTTTCCTCTTTCCTCGATTGTTTCTCATCCATCATCCGAGATATTCGGGCCCCTTCCTGGCCGGACATGATAGCGGGGCGATTGGTTTCATGAGCCGATTCACAGAGAGTTCCACGACGTCTGGATTTTTTCGCGAGCCTGAGCATCGTTGAAACTCGTCCATTGTGACTCGCCCTCTTCTCGATCGACCATACCCCGCTGAAGGCAGGAGGGAACTGGCATCCAATGGCGACTGATGTGAGGTTCAATACGCGTATCCTGAATTAATGCCAGACGTGTTGACTTAGGACCGTGACTCGACGCGGTGGTGGAGACGGATGGCCTTCTTCGAGTCCGTTAGCTTTAGCACGGGTGAACGATCGAAAGAGACCTTTTTCCTCTAGATATCTAACGGCGGGTAAGAGGATGCCTGGAGACGAGGAAAATGCATGTCCCATGCATCAGGATGGCCTTCTTCGAGTCCGTTAGCTTTAGCACGGGTGAACGATCGAAAGAGACCTTTTTCCTCTAGATATCTAACGGCGGGTAAGAGGATGCCTGGAGACGAGGAAAATGCATGTCCCATGCATCTTTCCCCGCTTGTTTCTCCATCGACCCGAGTGAAAAAAAAGTACCTTCCTCCGTTCATACAGGGTCGAACATTAGTAGCTAACGTTTCATTTCCGTTTCGTGAGAACACTTAGATCAATTAAGGAACGGTTTCATTTTTCAGCCTTTTTCATATGAGGACCATCCTGCATCGATGCCGCCCCGCACCCCACGGTTTCGGGCGACCTGGGAAAGGCAATGGAGAGGGACGAACGTCGATCAGCCAAGATATCAATGGAGTGGTTTAGAGGCCTCAAGGGCTTAATGTGTCGAGTGCGGGCCTTGAAATATCATTTTATCGCATAGAGCTCCGAAATTATTCTAGAACGTCTCTTGGCGGCATGAACCTCTCGTTGTGGCAAATAGGTATAATGTTCATTGTAGGTTTTCCAGAGTCTCTTTCTTCCTCCCGTCGGAAGGTACGAAGGCTCCGCCGTCGGCGTTCTTCATTTGCCCGGTCTTTTCCTTCCAGTCTTCCCTTTTTTTCCAGGTCGAACGATGATTTACGAGTCGATTTGACCGTTTTCGATCGGCAAACTTCACCGTCTTCACGACACTCACGATTCCAAAGACATGTCGACACTCCGACTTGTGACTCCCTAGTTGGACTTTATGTTGTGAAAGTGGAGTGGCTGGCATCCGTGCCCATTTCCTTAGTTCCCTAATCGTCACCGTGTACCGGACTCCCATGAGCACTGGCGAGCCATCAGGCAGCTGAAGACAAAGCTGCTAATGCTAAACAGAGTCTAACATTATGAATGGTAATAACGTGGCTACAGACGCAGCCACGTAGTGCGAATCAATGGCGAATATGATTATGAATCGATACCTTAGTGCCCCAAGTTAGATCTCATCCTGTTTGGCCCCGTTCAAGACCGTCTCGTCAGCAATGAAGTAAATTGGTGGGAAACACGTAAAACCAATTCGTGAATATAGTGAACACCCTCACCCACCTTTAATCTGAGGATGTACAGCCTCCCCAGCCTTGTTCGGAGGTGTCCCGGCCAGGGTTTCTGCGGGTGCGAGGATCACGAATCGCGGCACGCGATTGGGCAGTTCGAAGTAAGATTTCCTACGTTGCTTATACAATCCTTTTATAGGGTTATAGGATTCATCCCTGGAGGAAGGATGACTTTCTCACGGGGATGATGTCTCCGCCCGTATACTTCTCGGCATCAAGATCCCTTTAATCGGTATATCCTTTACAGGTTTTACCGTTTCAGATCACGCGTAAAATCAAACGGAATGAACTCTGCCTTTCTGCGTGAAGGATGTGTACCAGGAAGGGAGAGATGAAAAAGGAATTCATCACGCTTTTCAACTTTATTCAGAAAATTGTGCACAGATTATGAAGTCCTAGCGCAACTTTAAACTTTAATAACTTCTGATGTGAATGCAATGGAAACAAAACGTCAATGGCAAATGAAACATAATTATAAATGTTTTTACGCTTTACGTGGATGTGGGAAAAGTGAAGCCCTCGATTTTCGGGTGAGGTGGATGAAAAGCACAAATTACTGCAGGAAACCCTGGGGGTCATCCGGGCTGTCCCATGTGTTATGATGGAAATCTTGGAAATGATCAGGAAATTGGATGGGACTGGATCGTGACTACTCTGGATCATCCTGAAGAGACATCAGGAGGGGGTCATTCAACAATTGCTGGGTCCGCGAGGCCTATACTCAAAAATGCGTTGCTAACATCGGGGAGAATATCGATGGACACTCAATGACGCAGTTCTTCCAGGTTACAGCAATTTTACCAATGGCAACAAAATGAACTGAAAAGATCGTTTTCCTCTTTCGTTTTCTTCGTCTGCTTCATGCTGCGCTTCTATGATTTATCCACTCTCTATGTCACTAAGGTATCTTTTTCTGCTCTTTCTTGTCGCATGTGTATTGCTTCACGAATACTTTTCAGGAATTTTTTAAGGTCCTACAGCATCACACCAAGAAATTATAGCATTTAGCTCCCACATTCGCTCATATATCCTTGCGACGATACTGTTCGTGTTCTCCAAAACCAGAAGTATTCATTTTTCTTCGCCTTGTTTCATCCGTACAAGGTGAAAACCAAGATCGACTCAAAGTAGAACTTGAAAATTCGTATTCGTGAGCTATAGTGAGTTCGATCTGTAGCTTGGATATTTAGTATCTATTCGCTAGGATTTTCTTTGTCTTATTGATTTGGATTCGGCAACGGAGCAAGTCCAGATTCAGCGCAGCTACTTGCGCGCACTCGCAGGAATTTTTTTAAAAGAGAGGGAGATGCCTGCAGTGACATAGTGCCCTTCTTACTTTGGTGAAGCGCCTCAGCGACTTCAAGCAGCAGCGGAAGTAAGGAAACCCTTCTTTTTTGCCTTTGCTAGAAATTCCTTTAGGATGGCCTTCTTCGAGTCCGTTAGCTTTAGCACGGGTGAACGATCGAAAGAGACCTTTTTCCTCTAGATATCTAACGGCGGGTAAGAGGATGCCTGGAGACGAGGAAAATGCATGTCCCATGCATCATTCCCCGCTTGTTTCTCCATCGCCCCGAGTGAAAAAAAGTACCTTCCTCCGTTCATACAGGGTCGAACATTAGTAGCTAACATTTCATTTCCGTTTCGTGAGAACACTTAGATCAATTAAGGAACGGTTTCATTTTTCAGCCTTTTTCATATGAGAACCATCCCGCATCGATGCCGCCCCGCACCCCACGGTTTCGGCCGACCCGGGAAAGGCAATGGAGAGGGACGAACGTCGATCAGCCAATATATCAATGGAGTGGTTTAGAGGCCTCAAGGGCTTAATGTGTCGAGTGCGGGCCTTGAAATATCATTTTATCGCATAGAACTCCGAAATTATTCTAGAACGTCTCTTGGGGGCTTGAACCTCTCGTTGTGGCAAATAGGTATAATGTTCATTGTAGGTTTTCCAGAGTCTCTTTCTTCCTCCCGTCGGAAGGTACGAAGGCTCCGCCGTCGGCGATCTTCATTTGCCCGGTCTTTTCCTTCCAGTCCTCCCTTTTTTTCCAGGTCGAACGATGATTTACGAGTCGATTTGACCGTTTTCGATCAGAAAACTTCACCGTCTTCACGACACTCACGATTCCAAAGACATGTCGACACTCCGACTTGTGACTCCCTAGTTGGACTTCATGTTGTGAAAGTGGAGTGGCTGGCATCCGTGTCCATTTCCTTATTTCCCTTATCGTCACCGTGTACCGGACTCCCATGAGCACTCGCGAGCCATCAGGCAGCTGAAGACAAAGCTGCTAATGCTAAACAGAGTCTAACATTATGAATGGTAATAACGTGGCTACAGACGCAGTCACGTAGTGCGAATCAATGGCGATTATGATCATGAATCGATACCTTAGTGCCCCAAGTTAGATCTCATCCTGTTTGGCCCCGTTCAAGACCGTCTCGTCAGCAATGAAGTAAATTGGTGGGAAACACGTAAAACCAATTCCTGAATATAGTGAACACCCTCACCCACCTTTAATCTGAGGATGTACAGCCTCCCCAACCTTGTTCGGAGGTGTCCCAGCCAGGGTCTCTGCGGGTGCGAGGATCACGAATCGCGGCACGCGATTGGGCAGTTCGAGGTAAGATTTCCTAGGTTGCTTATACAATCCTTTTATAGGGTTATAGGATTCATCCCTGGAGGAAGGATGACTTTCTCACGGGGTTGATGTCTCCGCCCATATACTTCTCGGCATCAAGATCCCTTTAATCGATTTATCCTTTACAGGTTTTACCGTTTCAGATCACGCATAAAATCAAACGGAATGAACTCTGCCTTTCTGCATGAAGGATGTGTACCAGGAATGGAGAGATGAAAAAGGAATTCATCACGCTTTTCAACTTTATTCAGAAAATTGTGCACAGATTATGAGGTCCTAGCGCAACTTTAAACTTTAATAACTTCTGATGTGCCCGCAATGGAAACAAAACGTCGATGGCAAATGAAACATAATTATAAATGTTTTTACGCTTTACGTGGATGTGGAAAAAAGTGAAGCCCTCGATTTTCGGGTGAGGTGGATGAAAAGCACAAATTACTGCAGGAATCCCTGGGGGTCATCCGGGCTGTCCCAGGTGTTACGATGGAAACCCTGGAAATGACCAGGAAATTGGATGGGACTGGATCGTGACTACTCTGGATCTTCCTGAAGAGACATCAGGAGGGGGTCATTCAACAATTGCTGGGTCCGCGAGGCCTATGCTCAAAAATGCGTTGCTAACATCGGGGAGAATATCGATGGACACTCAATGACGCAGTTTTTCCAGGTTACAGCTATTTTACCAATGGCAACAAAATGAACTGAAAAGATCGTTTACCTCTTTCCTTTTCTTCGTCTGCTTCATGCTGCGCTTCTATGATTTATCCACTCTGTATGTCACTAAGGTATCTTTTTCTGCTCTTTCTTGTCCCATGTGTATTGCTTCACGAAAACTTTTCAGGAATTTTTTAAGGTCCTACAGCATCACACCAAGAAATAATAGCATTTAGCTCCCACATTCGCTCATATATCCTTGCGATGATACTGTTCGTGTTCTCCAAAACCAGAAGTATTCATTTTTCTTCGCCTCGTTTCATCCTTACCTGGTGAAAACCAAGATCGAATCAAAGTAGAACTTGAAAATTCGTATTCGTGAGCTATAGTGAGTTCGATCTGTCTCTTGGATATTTAGTATCTATTCGCTAGGATTTTCTTTGTCTTATTGATTTGGATTCGGCAACGGAGCAAGTCCAGATTCAGCGCAGCTACTTGCGCGCACTCGCAGGAATTCGTTTAAAAGAGAGGGAGATGCCTGCAGTGACATAGTGCCCTTCTTACTTTGGTGAAGCGCCTCAGCGACTTCAAGCAGCAGCGGAAGTAAGGAAACCCTTCTTTTTTGCCTTTGCTAGAAATTCCTTTCCCCTTTCGTTCGGACGGTGCACATTGAATCTGGCTTTCCATGGCATGCCTTGGATGGATTCGTTTAACATCATTTTGTAAGAATGAAATTCGCATGAAAACTTATAAATAGGACA